>CALYMT010000095.1:0-37600 GCA_944547425.1 Eupithecia centaureata
AAATAGCCGTTTTTTCATGGACCTACTATTTTCTCCTATTAGTAGGACCACGAGGGAGACCTATTTCTGTCTTTCCTATTCTAGGGCGAATAAAAAATCTACCTCCTGTATAAGTTTCTCGTTACTCCTATGATAATAATATAGAACATTTAGTAATGTATTATTGTTTACCTATTTTTTATTTGAGTCTCATAACCCACTGCATTCGAAATAGTGAGACGGACGGATTAATGGATTCGGATGAACATAATACATAATATATACACCATGACTCGGACTAGAACATATGGCTAATTTTTACCCCCAGGATAATCATATCTATTCAATTTGTTTCTCTGCAGGGAAGACAAGTTATTAAAGGAAAAGATCATTCCTGTCAAGTCAGTTATGCCAAAAACCAAATCGACGAAGCGATAAATAAAATGAAGAAACAAGCTTCTTCTACTGATACTCCAATTACGCAAATATATGGAAAAGAAAAGAAGAAATTGGAAGATAAAGGTATACATTTCGTACTTCCGGTGCCACCCCTTAAAAATATACAAACTGCTTTGTATACAAGTCGCAAAAGGACAAATTTCAAGAATGTAGAGTCTGTGGAAATACCAGAACAGTTGTCGAGTTATCTTTTAGCAGAATACCTAAATGGAAGTTGTCGCATTTCTGTTTTTTGCTCGAATGAAGGCAGAAAGCTTTTAGGAGAAGCTGAGGAGTTCTTCGTCGATGGAACTTTTCAGAGTTGTCCTCAACCGTTTGAGCAACTATTTACAATTCACGGAGACCTTGGTGCTTCGTCATCAGAAACGAAAGTAGTACCACTTGTTTATGACCTCATGTCTGATAAAAAGCAAGAGTCGTATGCTGCTCTTTTCGCTATGATAAAATCACAAATACCTGATTGGACTCCAAAAAAAATCCATTTGGACTTCGAAATCGCTATTGCCAATGCTTTGATGAACATTTTCCCGGAAGTGATATTAAAAAAATGTTTTGCTCATTTATCGAAAGCCATTTGGAAAAATTCCAAAGTCAAACTTTAAGTTTATTAAGGAAAAAATAGAAAAAAAAATTGTCGGATTATGTAAGGGTTTAGCTCTACTACCTGAAAATCTCATAGAAAATAGTATTGATTATATCAAGAATGAAAGCACCAGTTCCCTAAAAATCCAGTCAGATAATCGATAATCCAGGAGGTGTCCAGGATGATGGAGAGCATCCAGGAGGTGTCCAGGATGATGGAGAGGTGCCGGGAGATGTCCGGGATGTGTCCGGGAGGTGTCCGGGATGTGTCCGGGAGGTGTCCGGGATGTGTCCGGGATGTGTCCGGGAGGAGTCCGGGAGGTGTCCGGGTGGTGTCAGGGAGGTGTCCGGGAGGTGTCCGGGAGGTGTCCAGGAGGTGTCCAGGAGGTGTCCAGGAGGTGTCCAGGAGGTGTCCAGGAGGTGTCCAGGATGATGGAGGTGTCCAGGATGATGGAGGTGTCCAAGATGATGGAGAGCATCCAGGAGGCGTCCAGGATGATGGAGAGCATCCAGGAGGTGTCCAGGAGGTGTCCAGCATCCAGGAGGTGTCCAGGAGGTGTCCAGGAGGTGTCCAGGAGGTGTCCAGGAGGTGTCCAGGAGTAGTCCAGGAGTAGTCCAGGAGTAGTCCAGGAGGTGTCCAGGAGGTGTCCAGGAGGTGTCCAGGAGGTGTCCAGGAGGTGTCCAGAATGATGGAGAGCATCCAGGATGATGGAGAACATCCAGGATGATGGAGAGCATCCAGGATGATGAAGAGCATCCAGGAGGTGTCCAGGATGATGGAGAGCATCCAGGAGGTGTCCAGGATGATGGAGAGCATCCAGGTGTCCAGGATGATGGAGAGCATCCAGGTGTCCAGGATGATGGAGAGCATCCAGGAGGTGTCCAGGATGATGGAGAGCATCCAGGAGGTGTCCAGGAGGTGTCCAGGAGGTGTCCAAGAGGTGTCCAGGATGATGGAGAGCATCCAGGAGGTGTCCAGGATGATAGAGGTGTCCAGGATGATGGAGGTGTCCAAGATGATGGAGAGCATCCAGGAGGCGTCCAGGATGATGGAGAGCATCCAGGAGGTGTCCAGGAGGTGTCCAGGAGGTGTCCAGGTGTCCAGGATGATGGAGAGCATCCAGGATGATGGAGAGCATCCAGGATGATGGAGAGCATCCAGGAGGTGTCCAGGATGATGGAGAGCATCCAGGAGGTGTCCAGGATGATGGAGAGCATCCAGGAGGTGTCCAGGATGATGGAGAGCATCCACGTGTCCAGGATGATGGAGAGCATCCAGGTGTCCAGGATGATGGAGAGCATCCAGGAGGTGTCCAGGATGATGGAGAGCATCCAGGAGGTGTCCAGGATGATGGAGGTGTCCAGGATGATGGAGGTGTCCAAGATGATGGAGAGCATCCAGGAGGCGTCCAGGATGATGGAGAGCATCCAGGAGGCATCCAGGAGGCGTCCAGGATGATGGAGAGCATCCAGGAGGTGTCCAGGAGGTGTCCAGGAGGTGTCCAGGAGGTGTCCAGGAGGTGTTCAGGATGATGGAGATCATCCAGGATGATGGAGAGCATCCAGGATGATTGAGAGCATCCAGGAGGTGTCCAGGATGATAGAGAGCATCCAGGAGGTTTCCAGGATGATGGAGAGCATCCAGGAGGTGTCTTGGATGATGTAGAGCATCCAGGAGGTGTCCAGGATGATGGAGAGCATCCAGGAGGTGTCCAGGATGATGGAAAGCATCCAGGAGGTGTCCAGGATGATGGAGAGCATCAAGGATGATGGAGATCATCCAGGATGATGGAGAGCATCCAGGATGATGGAGAGCATCCAGGATGATGGAGAGCATCCAGGATGATGGAGAGCATCCAGGATGATGGAGAGCATCCAGGATGATGGAGAGCATTCAGGATGATTGAGAGCATCCAGGAGGTGTCCAGGATGATGGAGAGCATCCAGGATGATGGAGAGCATCCAGGATAATTGTGAGCATTCAGGAGGTGTCCAGGATGATGGAGAGCATCCAGGAGGTGTCCAGGATGATGGAGAGCATCCAGGAGGTGTCCAGGATGATGGAGAGCATCCAGGAGGTGTCCAGGATGATGGAGAGCATCCAGGATAATAGAGAGCATCCAGGATGATGGAGAGCATCCAGGATGATGGAGAGCATCCAGGATGATGGAGAGCATCCAGGATGATGGAGAGCATCCAGGAGGTGTCCAGAATGATGGAGAGCATCCAGGTGTCCAGGATGATGGAGAGCATCCAGGTGACCAGGATGATGGAGAGCATCCAGGAGGTGTCCAGGATGATGGAGAGCATCCAGGAGGTGTCCAGGAGGTTTCCAGGATGATGGAGAGCATCCAGGAGGTGTCCATGAGGTGTCCAGGAGGTGTCCAGGATGATGGAGAGCATCCAGGAGGTGTCCAGGATGATGGAGGTGTCCAGGATGATGGAGGTGTCCAAGATGATGGAGAGCATCCAGGAGGCGTCCAGGATGATGGAGAGCATCCAGAAGGTGTCCAGGAGGTGTCCAGGAGGTGTCCAGGAGGTGTCCAGGAGGTGTCCAGGATGATGGAGAGCATCCAGGATGATGGAGAGCATCCAGGATGATGGAGAGCATCCAGGATGATGGAGAGAATCCAGGATGATGGAGAGCATCCAGGATGATTGAGAGCATCCAGGAGGTGTCCAGGATGATGGAGAGCATCCAGGAGGTGTCCAGGATGATGGAGAGCATCCAGGAGTTGTCTTGGATGATGGAGAGCATCCAGGAGGTGTCCAGGATGATGGAGAGCATCCAGGAGGTGTCCAGGATAATGGAGAGCATCCAGGAGGTGTCCAGGATGATGGAGAGCATCCAGGATGATGGAGATCATCCAGGATGATGGAGAGCATCCAGGATGATGGAGAGCATCCAGGATGATGGAGAGCATCCAGGATGATGGAGAGCATCCAGGATGATGGAGAGCATCCAGGATGATGGAGAGCATCCAGGATGATTGAGAGCATCCAGGAGGTGTCCATGATGATGGAGAGCATCCAGGAGGTGTCCAGGATGATGGAGAGCCTCCAGGAGGTGTCCAGGATGATGGAGAGCATCCATAAGGTGTCCAGGAGGTGTCCAGGAGGTGTCCAGGAGGTGTCCAGGATGATGGAGAGCATCCAGGATGATGCAGAGCATCCAGGATGATGGAGAGCATCCAGGATGATGGAGAGCATCCAGGATGATGGAGAGCATCCAGGAGGTGTCCAGGATGATGGAGAGCATCCAGGAGGTGTCCAGGATGATGGAGAGCATCCAGGATGATGGAGGGCATCCAGGAGGTGTCCAGGATGATGGAGAGCATTCAGGAGGTGTCCAGGATGATGGAGAGCATCCAGGAGGTGTCCAGGATGATGGAGAGTATCCAGGAGGTGTACAGGATGATGGAGAGCATCCAGGAGGTGTCCAGAATGATGGAGAGCATCCAGGAGGTGTCCAGGATGATGGAGAGCATCCAGGAGGTGTCCAGGATGATGGAGAGCATCCAGGAGGTGTCCAGGATGATGGAGAGCATCCAGGAGGTGTCCAGGATGATGGAGAGTATCCAGGAGGTGTCCAGGATGATGGAGCATCCAGGAGGTGTCCAGGATGATGGAGAGCATCCAGGAGAAGCTGAGGAGTTCTTCGTCGATGGAACTTTTCAGAGTTGTCCTCAACCGTTTGAGCAACTATTTACAATTCACGGAGACCTTGGTGCTTCGTCATCAGAAACGAAAGTAGTACCACTTGTTTATGCCCTCATGTCTGATAAAAAGCAAGAGTCGTATGCTGCTCTTTTCGCTATGATAAAATCACAAATACCTGATTGGACTCCAAAAAAAATCCATTTGGACTTCGAAATCGCTATTGCCAATGCTTTGATGAACATGTTCCCGGAAGTGATATTACAAAAATGTTTTGCTCATTTATCGAAAGCCATTTGGAAAAATTCCTAAGTCAAACTTTAAATTAAGGAAAAAATAGAAAAAAGAATTGTCGGATTATGTAAGGGTTTAGCTCTACTACCTGAAAATCTCATAGAAAATGGTATTGATTATATCAAGAATGAAAGCACCAGTTCCCTAAAAATTACAAAATTTTTGAAAGAACATGGTGGAAGAACAAAGATTACAAATCTTCATGGTGCGTATATGGTGAACGTCACCGTACAAATGTGGTTAAAGACATTTATTTCTCAAAGAACATGTACACATTCACTTAAAGAGAAACATTATTTTTGCTTAACTAGTACCTAATGTACAGAGTATGTTATTTTAATGGTTGACATTTTTACAGGTTAAGAGTTAAATAAAATAAAATAAAATTATAAGTTAAATAAAATTATAAGTTACTCTACACTAATTTTTTCATATATATATTTCTTCAGTTTTTTTTTGAAAACAAGTAAGTTAGTGGATTCTTTAATAACAAATAATG
Organism: Eupithecia centaureata; assembly: GCA_944547425.1. Classification (NCBI taxonomy): domain Eukaryota; kingdom Metazoa; phylum Arthropoda; class Insecta; order Lepidoptera; family Geometridae; genus Eupithecia; species Eupithecia centaureata. The sequence goes on from CALYMT010000095.1 coordinate 5,471, forward strand.
TCGTTGAAAGCTGGCACTCTCAACTAAACAAGAATGTTAAAAAGCGTTCACCAGTTTCGATCCTGCGGTTTATAAATGCAATAATGGATATGGAAAGCGAAAGAACAAGTGATGCATCACGACGTCGAAAAGAAGAATTAGATCGCGATGATTTCATATTAAAATGCCAGTTACAATTAATTCACGGTGATATAACAGTAGGCCATTTTTTAGAAAAACTAAGATAGGACTGGCCACCTTTTTTTTTAATATACAGGGTGTATAAATTATTGGTTGTTTCTATTTATAGTATATAATAGGAAAGACAGAAATAGGTCTCCCTCGTGGTCCTACTAATAGGAGAAAATAGTAGGTCCATGAAAAAACGGCTTATAAAATTCAGCTTTTATACTATATCGTAATTACAATTGCTGTCTGGCAGGGGTAGCAACTCTCAAGTGTCCGGCAATAGATCACGTGAATTCCTACTATACAGAGATGGTAAAACTGCCACCGAACTGTAATCTGAAATTTTGAATAGGTACCTAGGTACACAGTTCTAGTACTGGAATAAAATAGGCTAAGTTCCCATAGGATATGAATAACCTTGAAACGATTCTGCAAATCTTAAAGATCTTGCAAAGCCGCTAGCAGATACTAGTAAAAAATATGATAATGAAATGAATATGTATAGAATTAACTCAATTCATTTTATTGAACAACAGATAACCATCTACATGAAAAAGTACAAATAAACAGCATAAAGAATACCAAACACGTTTGATAAATTGATAATCTTATTTAACATTGGACTTAGGATTATATCGTGTAGCAATCTATAATCTATATCTCTAGCTCTATACGATTTTGTTGCAAGTGTGGTAGCAGCACGGGTGGTAGGGAGGGTTAGGGCAGACTGTGGCGGCACAACCAGGAACGCAGGGACAACACTCGCCGGGGTACCACACTGTGCGAGCGTAGCGGCCGGAGGGACGCGTGCAAGCGCCGTGGTTGAAGCAATGCGCTTTGCAAGGGTAATCGTAGCAACAAGGCCTGTAAATAAAGTTACCTAATTTATTAATAACAAAGCAAAATTTCAAAAGAAAAAATATTTGAAATTGGAACAATTGAGTTGTAATCCGTTGCAAGCAATCTAGATGAACCTAATTCAATAAGCTCGCTGGCTGCATTACCTTGCTGTACAGCAATGCTGATGCACTGCGTCATATATGGCACAGCATCAGCATTGCTAGCGCATCAGCATTGCTTGGTATACCTACCAGATACTCAGCAACTGCGTCACTTCGACCAGATTGATAATGTTTTGAATGTCATCATCTACAATATTGTCTTCAGATACACAGATAATTATACTATAATATCTGGCACATTAGAACAGAAGAGTATTATATATACTGTCCCCCTGAAGGCAGTAGGTAATAATAGTTATTAATGCCTTTTATTACTGCTTTTAATTATTTCTGCATTATTATTATTATAATGTATTTAGATAATGAGATTGAATACTTAATTTAATTTCAATAAATAAACTAACATTTTATTATTTGAATCTCCACGCCAAGCAAGCGAGTTTGTTTTTAATTACAATTACTAATTATATCTTATTCGTGAAAACCTTTCATTACCCTTCTGTTTATAATTTAATGTTGTGTATGACATATGCAGCTGGTTTTCCATAAATTAATACAAACATTCCCTAACGAGTTTGTCCAATGTGTAGGTACTATACTTAGTACTACGTACCTATTCTGTACTACGTTGCCTACAAAGTCTGCCTAGAGTTCATACCTGGGTACAGGCACGTTGGAGGGATCAGAGCAATAGCATGCGCATTCCCTCTGGAAAGGCTGTGGCCTAGGCTGGCCGCACCGAGGTCGCTTGTAGAAGATGCTGTATTCTCCCTTCACGCAGCCATATCGAGGCGGAGCACGGCAACACTCATACCCTCGTGGAATTACTGACATGCTAGGTTATCTGAGCTGAAATTATCATGCATTTTTAGGGTTAAGAATGATAAATGGGAAATTTCATATAGGCACGCAATGAAAACTCAGTTTGAGTAGATGACAAAGATATATCATAAGGTTTTATGTAATAGTAATAAATAATAATAAATCTTTATTTTCAACTATGTAATAACTATAAGTTTGTTCATATTTCCACTAGTGTCTGCCAGCGGCGACGCACGCGTTTTTTCTATGCAAACGTCTGAAGACTTTCTATTCCATGGGAACTGATTTATGGGATGAAAATTAGCCTTGTTATTCCAGGGCTAAAACTTTGTCTATTCAAAATTTCAGCCCGATCTGTTCAGTAGTTTTTGCGTGAAAGAGGAACAAACATCCATACAAACATTCACTTTAATTAGTAAGGAAAAGGATAAGGAATAAATCCTCGCACTCTGGGCAATTTCAAGAGAAATTAAAATATCCCCAGAAAAAAAATCAGTAATCAGTAATCAGTAGTCTTGCCTCAGTACGAGAACACATTTAGATAACCCGTTCTTTTTTTAAGATGTGTCATACAATTTGAAGAATCAAACGAAGTTATAGGGAACTATAACTTACTTCGATTCTTATTGTATTGCGCACTTACCTTTTTGGGGATTTTTTCGATTTAAAGTACCTTTTTCTTGTTTTTGTGAATTTATAATATTTTTTACTTTTTAGTAATTTAGGATTTTTCTGTAAAATGACATTTAATTTTTGACGTGCATGTTGTTAAAAATTATTCTTTTTTTCTTGCTAAAAGAAAGGTGCTACTTGTCTTAAAAGAGTTCGACTTGCTCTTCTTTGAGAAACAAGATCAGAATCTGACCATAGGCATATTAACAAGTCTATTACCAATTAAATTATTTTATTTTATTTATTTTATTCGGATTGCCATCAGCTTAACTAATTACAATAGAATTTAAAATAGACACAGAAAGCTAATAATAGGCATCCCTAATAAAATCATATTATTATAAATTAAATACAATTGTATTGTAAGTGTGAACACAACTTTGTTTTTTTTTCGCCGATAATTGCGTAGGTACTTAATAAATTAATAAAAATAAACTAAAAAAAACTGTAAATAGCAAGTAAAAGTAAAACTTATCATTTGCAAAAAAAGTTGAGAGTCATACATCGCCTTGCCTCGTGAATGCTGGTATTGAAAGGGTCAATGTCCAACATCCTGCTGAAATCATTGAAAGTTGTACTCGCTCGCACTATAAATGAATTTTGTCTATAATTATACATTTATAATCCTATTCTGTACTACATATGGCTTATACCTATTACCAAACAGCGCAGTGAGCAAGATCTTGGTCTTGTACAAATACCTAATTTAAAAGCAGAAGTGGCAGTGGGCCGGCCATTTCACGCGATGAACCGACAGACGCTGCAGTAAACGTATTCATGAGTAGAAAGCGCGACTCGGCAAACGTAGTGTGGCTCACCCTGCGGCAAAGTGGGATGACGATCTGCGAAAGACTGCAGGCAGATTCTGGAAACAGCAATCTGAAAACATGGCGCTTTAGCGCTAATTAGCGTTATTCTAGAATTTAGACCAACGCCTAACCTAATTAACAGTAAAATGCCCTGTCTTCCTAAATGACTGATATACTTAATAAAATACATAATTATGTATTCTTCATTTTACATAGAAAATACCCACAACAAATACTTACCTGCAGATCATACAAACATTTGTCAAGGAGGGAATCGAACCCTCAAACTCTCACGTTGCAGGAGGAAAATCCCTGCCGATACACATCGTTCGTCATAATATGACGACTTTAGTAGGATATATTATATCCTACTAATATTATAAACGCATAAATTTGTAAGTATGGATGGATAGATGGATGCATTTTTGTTACTCTTCCACGCAAAATCTACTGAACGGATCTGGATGAAATTAAGGACAGAGATAGATAATAGTCTGTGTATGTGTCTTGTCTGTGTGTGTGTCCGGTATGTGTTATTCCAGACTCCCGGGATTCTCACGGGAACAGGAATTATGCGGGTGAACCGCGAGGTGCTGCTAGTACATGTATATTACTATAACTTGTTTATTACAAAACAACATCAACAGTATAATTTCTGGCACCTGTGAGTAATACTCAGTCGGACCAGAGCTTCCGACTTCAGTGTTTTTCCTGCATTTTTCGCGAACAGTTGCGCTTGTTGAAGTGATCGAAAGAGTGCGAGAATTAAAAAAAACTGTTTTTGGGAAATTCAAATGTTCGAACAACATGTCCATTGTGTACACAATTTTCATTTTTAATTTTATTGGTAAGCTTTTACTCCATTTGTTTTAAGTATGTGTTTACAACTTTGTTTGAAATATGGGTTTAACCCATCGACATACTTACAATTTTTCACTAGGTACGTTGTTTTACCACTTTTCAATGGTTATTATTTAAAAATTAAAATTTATTTATAATTAATTAAAGTAAGGTTATTTAAGTAAGTTGTAAGTAAATAAAATAACATAAATAAAATAAAACATAAATGAATCGTCAGGAAAAAGTCAAAAAAAAATTATTTCCATTTAATAAAAAAATATCGAATTTCTGATTCTTTGTTTCGTAAGACTTTTTAAGATGTAACTTGGTTGGTTTTATTTGGAGGCCTAAATAGCTGGCCGATGGCAAGATTAACAAGCCGTAGGTATCAGGAAAAAGTAGTGCTAGAATTAACGACAAAAACGGAAAAATTGTTTCCTTTGCTTTAAAAGTTATTAATTTCTCTCAGAATTTTATTCCATTGTTTCATAAGAATTTTTAAGCTTTTAATAGATCAATTCAGATATCAATTATCTATCACACCATTGGCTCTTGGCTTCAGCGAATTATAGAGCATTTTAAAATAATACTAAAGTACTTTAGTACTAAACTCATGCCATATGAGTGTCACACTAATGCTTGTAGCCAACTGAGTAGCTAAGGCATATAGCTATGAAGTAGGCCCTAGCTATCTAGATAGCGCCTATATGACCAGAGATCTATTTTTTTTAAATTACTCCAATAAATTCAACAGTCTCAAAGACGTCATAGTATTTATCAGGCAAAGAAAATGTCTTAGATATCAGGACTTCATGGTTATTTAGTACTTAGGTATCATTGGCAAGTCAAATGAACAAGAAATAAGTAGGATCTGTTTATTGCTCATTTGCCTTGCCAATGATAAGTGCTAAATTATAGTTTAAGTACCTATTTACATAACACCTAGTAAGAAAGGAATGCGACATCTACTCAGGTTCCTTCTTCGTTCTTATTAATAAAGAACTCGAATCATGTGCATAAAAAAACAATAAAACAATTTAGGAAATAATAATAATAATACTGAACAATTCACACAGGGTCATCTAGTCCCAAACTAATCAAATCTAATGTTGAGTGTATTGGAGTTAATTTTGATTTAGTAGATAGTTTTCTAATTAAGACCAAAATAATAAGGTCCAAATGAAATTGTTCTTTATAAACATGGAAAATAAAATCAATGAAAATAAACAGAATTTAAATAAATTTAATGTTTTTTTTTTTTAACTGTATTAGTCTATCGGACGGACTTATCATGAGTGGAATCCAAAACATAAAATTGTGTTAGTTTCTATGGATTTTTATAATTCATTTCTATACATACAGCTTTTAAGGGAGGCCTATTGTCCAGCAGTGGACTAATATAGGCTGATGATGATGATGAAAACAGTTAACACCCAGAAGAGATCAGCAAATCACAAAAGGAAGTAACCGAAAAAACCCAAGGCGAGAATCGAACCCGCTACCTTCGGCGGATCTTCACTCTCTGTGCCATCGAGGTCGTACGAATTAAATATTTCTAGTGTTTATTTATGCGATTTTATAGCGTTTTATAAAACTTTTATAGGTATACTTGGCGCCTGGCAGCCGGATATAGACATCAACAGGTCAGTTTGTTTAGTCCCCTATTCTAGAACAAAAATGTCGTGCACGATATTAGGTGACCAGTTGTGTCGTACAAAATTATTTAATGACTCAAACATTGCTTGACTTACTGAACTACCAATAAACTCTGGCGGCTAACCAGTGCCGGATTTATATTTTTTATGAGTGTAGGCCACTTTTTCCCGCCGCCCCATGTACAGAGCCGTTCAATATTAGCTATTAGCTGCGCACCCCCCCCCCCCCCCCGGTAGACATACAATTTTATTGTCAGCAATCGAGTGACCGTCCTCTGAAATCTGCCGCCCCCCTAGGACACTGCCGCCCTCCTAGGACGCCGCCGCCCCTAGGCCCGCGGCCTATACGGCCTGTTTAGAAATCCAGGACTGCGGCTAACCCTAGAAGTGTTTTCATAAATATTCGATAAAATAGATGTAAGATTTTTTTAATGACCCTGGTCAAAACTGAAGGGTAGTTAATCTCTGAGGTGAAAATTCATCATCTTCATAGGAAATCATTATTTTTTAATCTAAACAATTTCAAATCCTGATAGGTAGACGTTTGAAAGAGATCAGATACCTAACGTCGTATGTCACCTGATTATAGTGCCCATTAGGATGCGGAGATAGTGAAGGTTTAGACTAATAGTTTCAAAAAAGAAAGAACTTAACAATCTATACCTGTAGCTGTACCCATATTATAAGTAAATACTCGAACCTAGCTATAGTTTATAATGTCTCCCTACAAAACAACAACTCTTTATTGCACCCCATTAAAAATACCATAAGTTTTAAAAAGTCAAAAAAAGGCCCACACATTCGTACGTTACGCAGTAAAGTCACCTTGACAATGATTTCATGTCCTATATACTTTCAAAAAATTTCATATCCATTGCGTTAACGCCAATCCCTACTACTTGTTCCCCTTTCAGGCAAAAACTATGGAATGGATGGGATACTTTTCATCCAATAAATAAGTTTCCACGGGATAGAGCTTTGAGACATGGCATGCGATTTTTTTTTAGATTGCGCCGCAAGCAGAAACTAGTGAAGTGAAGTAGTAGGTAGTTATAGTTACTTTGGTCGACGCATTATTGGTTTGGCACGACCTTACAACACCGTACCCGAACTCATCATTTCTCTAAATAACTTCACTTTTTGTTTGTTGTAAGTCGAGGATGACAGTAAAATGCGCATTGGATTATTTCCTACAGCTATACTTTTCTAAATATATCTCTAGTCATAACGTCATCGGGAATACGCACACCGCATATAAAGAAACAACATTGTCAAAAATCGCAACTAAATGTATTAGCGCCGCCATGTATTTTAGCTTAATATTATAAAGTACAAAGAAATTTCCAAAACTCAAACTTTCAGTTGGTTATTTAGGAAGTTTTGGAAGAGATACGAAGTTGCTCTTGGTGGCCACCAAACTATGATTTCGAATCTCTTCCTATAAAAGACATAATAAAACTACTACATTATGCATTAAAAAAAGCTTACTATAGGTGCAACAAAGTGAACGTTTGATTTTTGGAAATTCCTTTGTTAAACGTAATACATATAAGATAAAGTATTATAAATGGCAGCGGCGGCGGCGGCAGCTCTAATGTCCCTCTTAGCGCCGCGCTGCGGGGACGAGCTCTCACGAAGCTGTGCAGTGCATTATCCTTAAGGTGTCTGCCCACTATCCCGTAGCATACCATGAGCGTGCTAGGAACGTTTCCGGCACGTATCCGCACCGGCAAAATATTCCCTCCGACAAATAGTTGACGCCCCGTGCATGGTACGCTACGGTGTCGGCCGGTGACGGAACGGTCTAGTGGGCATAGTCTCATACTTCTGAATACAAAGAATAGTTTTTTGTCCGAAACGGTCCTAGTACGGTCATGGTATGCTACGGGATAGTGGGCAGACACCTTTATCCTTACTACCACTATAACTTATAAGCATGAAAGTTTGTATGGATGTTTGTTCTATTCCTCTTTCACGCAAAAACCTGAAATTTATAGAATAGACGTAGTTCTAGCCGTTGTTATTAAATATCATTTTCATAGGCTACTTTTCATCCCATGGGATATTATGCTAATGGGGTAGAAATAGCCTTGAGACGTTTCCATAGAAAAACCGCGGCGCTTGCGAAGCCGCGGGCTGATTCTAGTGGGCAATAAAAGTGTTAGCAGGTTACAACTTTCAGACAGTTGTAATTTCCATACAGTGACAGGATGTATTTATGTTGCCAAAAAACAAAATAAAATAAGTACCTATTGAAAGACTCCCATACAACAGACATGATTTTTTAAGTACAGAAAGAACCCTTCGTGCGCGAATCCACCTCGAACTTGGCCAGTTTTTTTCATTATTATCACGCGTAATGTTGATTTCTATAGTAATGCACGAATTAACTAAAGCATGTGACCTAAAATCTAGCACCTTGTGTAAAACCTGCTTGTTTAACCTACTCTACATTCTACCTAGGTTTTCGTGCCAATCCTTTTATCTGCAGACTAACACCTTTGCCAATATCTCTTATCTGGGTATAGCTCTATCCAGTCTGGCATAATAATGCACCAATTTATTTCTGTATTTCTCGCTGACCTAACCATAATTCGCGTAACATCAATCGTGAAATATTGATAAACGCCATCAAAACATAGTGCTTCTATTTCATAACAAAAGCTCTACCAAAGCACCGTTAGCCTAAAATAGCAGATTTGCGTCAGCCATTTCTGAGGCAGATTTATGGATAGAATTTGTTTAGAGATTGGCACACTAAGGTAAATATTTAAGGTATCATTATTGTATACAGATATACTCATATTTTTACACTTGCGCTATGAAAACACATTTTATCATTTTATGTACCTATTCACATGCATTGAGTTATGAGGATCAATTTATTTGTAATATCACCTCATTACCATGTCTTATATGAATAAACTACCTATTTGTATTTTTGTAATTTCATTACATCCTTATTGTGACATAATCTAAGTTAGTTTATTTTAAACTAGTATCTGCCCACGGCTTCGCACGCGTTGTATTTATGAAAACCTTTCAACGCTATTTCTTTCCCATGCGAACCGGTTTATCGAATGAAAAGTTACCTATAATTATTCCAGGGCTAGAAATACCTTCGTTTATTCACAACTTCAGTCCGATCCGTTACTTAGTTTTTGCGTGAAAGAGGCACAAACATCCTCACATACAAACTTTCACTTTTATAATACCTATTACAAGGATATACCTCCGTGTATCTCACTTAAATCTTTTTTCAGGGTAAGGCTTATAACAAACGAAGAACCCCACCATCCGTACTCATACAGAAATCCTCACAGTCGTCGCTCCATATTCCCTAACAGGAATGATTATGACCATCATAACAGCAGGTTCAACCAACTACGGTCACCGAAACCTGTACCAGGTCCGAAGGCTGCCAGTCAGACAACGAAGGTCCAGCCTAGACAAGATCCCCGATACTTCTACTTATCTGATACGTATGCTAAAGAAGTTGTTGAGAATAGATTGAGCAATGAAGTGACCGCTATCTATCCTGGGAGGGATGTTGTCAGAGCTACAGATTTAAATTATAGAAGGCCGTTTGCAAGGTTGATGGAACGGGAAACCAATGATGTAACTTACGGTAAGCTGTGAAAATTATTTCAGATACACTAAAAAATCTAATAATAGGACTCTTTTGACTTGTAAGTTCCAATTATTACGATCTACGTTTTTTGTATTTTTTTTTAAAGCTTGTATCTAATTTTCTGGTCGATGGGAAACGTAACCCGATGTGAGTATCTGGCGCAGTGCATCAGCGTGGTAATGCAGCCAGTGTCTTAGACACGCTTCCGACTGGTATTGATAAGTATTGATATGGATCAGTTGAGCTACCTCAAGACTGTTTGAAACTGTCTGCAGTTAGCTCAATTGTTTCAAATATATAGACTAGTTTTAATTTGATTCTATTCCTGGATTGTAATTTTCGTTGTATCTTTTCAGATGACATCTGCGTAAGATGTCCTCGTGATAGAACTCTCATAGCAAAACCGGGATCCGACAGAGTTTTGCTGCAGCATCCACAAGTGCCATCCTGCTATGGACACCGAGTGTCGAATAACATAAAGTTTATCCCGAAATACGGACCGAAGTTTGGGTCTTTGCTAAAAAAAGGATCATATAAAATTCTTGGTGAAATCAAGCAGAAGAATAAAGTAAGTTATCTATGGTAATTTGTATCAAAAGAGCTTAAAACGAGACATAACTTTGGCAGGGTTATTAGTGTGCTGGGTAAATTAGATTCAATAAACTAAAAAAACTAATTAAATAAACTAAATTCGGCTTGAAATTATGATGGTATCCGCCCGATGTATCCCTATCTTCGGGAGCTAGACATGATGACAGGAGAGAATATTATTGGAAGGAGTTATTCCACATTTTTTCAGTTTTTTCGGAACAGTAGATTGAAATAGGAGAAAATGATGATTTCATTCCTGATTCGTTCCACTTTTTCAAGGCAGGCTTTAGTACTGACAGTACTAACCACACTTTCCAATCTAATTACTGTTGAAATTTTTCCAGATTCTGAGACATTGCTACATGAACGTGGATGTACTGATTCAGACGTGTGCAGTGCCAACATATTTGATTGCTGATTGTACAGACGAAAATAAAACATGCAAGTTTACGTGCCGCGATCCAAAGGACAAGTTGCACGGCGCGTCTACGCTTAGCTGTCGGGACGATTTGGAATGGTCGGGGCAACTGCCTGTATGCTCAGGTGAGAAAAAAAACAAAGATAATAAGGATCACAGAAAGAAAGAAAAGAAAGAAAATCCGTTTATTTGGCCCCTATTTCATAAATAACAATAATATAAATAACACTTATAACAGATTCAGAAACAAGAAACACAAAAACAAAAATAAGAAGAGTAAAGCTCATATATGGGGCCAACATAGATTCTAGCATTACTACGTTCCGCAGGATAGATGGAGCATAATGTTTTAAGGAAAAAATGAACAAATGGGGCCAAAAAGGTCCCTGATAGGGCCTTGTGTGGTGAGGCCACGGTGGCACAGACGTTTCTCTACTAAATAATAGTAACTAGTATCTGCCCGCGGCTTCGCTCTATCTATGGAAATGCACAAGTGTCTCTCTATTCCCTCACTATCCTGATCTTAAAATACCAACACAGAGAGTCTGTCCATTATTTGAAGCCAGACTGCGGATGCTGATGACGATGCACCGCAGCAACATTTATTTAGTGTCAACGGTGACAACTTCTGGTTTAAATGCTATTAATTAATAAAAGACCTTGATTAAGCGTCTTTTAAATTAGGCGATATGCCAAGGGATTATTCTACCATCATCATTTGGAATAATATTATATTATATTCTTAACCTTACCTTACTCAATCACCCGACGTCATCACTAGGTACCTACATAATATAAAACAAAGTCGCTTCCTGGCTGTCTGTCTGCCTGTCCCTATGTATGCTTAAAATTAAATTATTAAAACTACGCAACGACGGGATTTTGATGCGATTTATAAATTTTCACTTCAGTCAGAATCAGTAGAGCTACCTCTCAACTGTTTGCAATCGTTTACTAGTTTTAATTTTTTTCTATTGCTTGCTTGTAGTTTTTATTGTTAACAAAATACATTAAAATCTCATAAACATTACTAATGACTTCCAGGTAGAAATTGGTGTGAACCACAGCCGCCACCGCCTCACGGACGCGTCAGCTGCAAAGGCACCACAGTAAATGGCTGGGGGCTGGCTGAGGGCACCACATGCCGCCTCAAGTGTGCCCGAGGCTGGAGATCGAACTCACGAGGCGTGGCTATGTGCCGTAGAGGCGCTTGGACAAATGGGTTTTCTTGTATGCGCGTTTAGCAGCCCACACTCTCAGAGATAGTTCTATAGTCTGAGCCCACACTGCAAGATGGTTTAAAACCCGCCACATACTGAAGTCGTGGCCGGGCCGGAGGCTAAGGCGTGCGGGTGTTACCTATTGGTCCCACACCTCCACCGCCTCCGGTGTATGTGTAGTCTTTCATATGATTCAATTTGATACAAATCGCACGCCTTCGCCTCCGGTTCGGCCCAGCCACAGCTTCTGTGTGTTAAATGTAATGTCGGGTCTTCAGTCATTTCGCGAAAGAGATTCGAACTGTGGTGCGAAAAACCCTAGCACTGTTTCTGAATGGGACCATTCGCACCGCAGCAGTGGTTATGGCGCATGGCGGTGCGAATCGCCCAAGATTCTTTGGAAATGGATCGTTACTCGATGCTCATTTTGTAATAGTATGAGATCCAACGGCAGGATTAGCCCGCTCATCGCTTTTTGCTATAGACCAAATTTTTATGTTTATTTGTAAGGCCAAATTCTGATAGGCAACCTGGTAGATACAATATATTCCCCTTCTTACCTTAAAGACACGCATTGTTGTGGTTTTGCGAGCGCGATGTAGGTATTTTATTTTAGGTATCTATCTATGTTCTTATAGGTATAATCTGTTGCTAATTTTTACAACCTAAGCCATAAGAATAGACAATAATACCTAAGCCTATATTTTTTTATGTAAAATTAGTAAGGTAATTAGAGGACGCTTCCGACTGGTATTGACATAGATTAATTGAGCTACCTTTAGACTGTTTGCAAGCGTCTGCAGTTTGCTCAATGGTTTCAATTGTAAATACCTACTAGTTGTATTTTTTCTATTCCTTATGTAATTTTCGTTTTTCTTTTACACACACACAATTATAATTATTCACACGTTAATTAGGTAGGTAATCATAATTGTGTATATTGGTTATATTCATATTACCTAATCAAATTTAATATTTATATGTATAATCATACCTATGCCTAAAAATTAAGTTGCAAGCTTCTAGCTTCAAAAATAACGAAACTTCCATAAAAACGTTTATCCCCTATTTTTATTTTACCTACCTACGGGTAAATTTTTTACAAACTTTGAATATCACGTTTCTTTCTACCTACTTACTAGTGATGTTATATTAGGGTCAATTTTCCATATTCATGTTATTGAATATATCGCTTTGAAGATATTACGTTATCATACCTATTACAAAATATTAGTTTGATATTAGTTTAATAATAGTGAACCTATTCATTATTTACGATACCAAATACAATATTATACTGTACCTGTTCAAGTTTATACCGAGATAAAATCTTTTTTTGTTTGTTTAGAAAAATAACTAGTTGCGCCCCGCGGCTTCGCCCGCTTGAAAATTTATTTGTCAAATTTCAGAAATTTATTCCATGCCTCCTAGGGGTAGTTTCTTAAAAATAAAAAAAACGTGTTTAATTATTTACTTTATAATTTATTTATACCGAGTTTTGAGTGAATCGAACCAAGGAAAAATTATTTTCCATACAAACTTTACCACCTCCTCAGAGGTTTTAATTTCCAAATTTGAATAACCTATGTCCTATTCTAGGTCCTAAACTATTTATATACCAAATGTCATTTAAGTAACTTAAGTACCTAATTAAAAGATTACTTATAAGAAACATTCACACAGACTTTCGCATTTATTATTAATTATTATACCTACATAATAGTAAGAAGTGATAAATTTTCCCTCATACTTAAACAGGCTTAGGTATGTTCAATAGGTAGGTACGTAACCCGCCCACCATTGGTATTTCCACTAATCGTATCGTAGATAGGTTGGTAGGTAGGTAGGTACATCCGAAACAAAAATCGAAACGCACTGGTGCTGGCGCGGCGCCGCAGCGTAAAGGCGCGGTGCAGCAGCGCCGCGCGCGGACTATATTCTGGGAGGTTATTCATGCCACCACGACAACCTGTGTGAAGTTGGCCCCCCGACTTTATTAATTTAATGATTTGATAATGCTAATCGTTTGAGAATCGTTTGAGAGGATTTTAGAGAAAAGAAAAATTGTTTTAGAGTAATTAGTTTTTGTGTAAAAACGATTTCATTTTTTAGTGTGAAGTTGGCCCCTTTTTCCTCAAAATGAGACTAAGACGTTTGATTTATTTTTTAATCGTTTGAGAATCGTTTGAGAGGATTTTAGAGAAAAGAAAAATTAATTTAGAGTAATTAGTTTTCTTGTAAAAAATATTTTACGTTTTTCCTGTTTAATGTGAAGTTAGCCTCCAATTTCCTCAAAAATGGACTAAGACGTTTGATTTTTTTACTAATCGTTTGAGAATCGTTAGAGAGAATTATAGAGAAAAGAAAAATTGATATAGAGTAATTAGTTTTTTTGTAATAAATGTTTTAAGTTTTACAAATTTAGTGTGAAGTTAGCCTCCAATTTCCGCAAAAATGGACTAAGACGTTTCATTTATTTTTTAATCGTTTGAGAATCGTTTGAGAGGATTTTAGAGAAAAGAAAGTTTTATTTAGATTAATTAGTTTTTAAGTAAAAAATATTTAAAGTTTTAGATTTGTAGGTGCAAGAAGCGGTTTCCGTGATGTAGCGCCATCTAGGATAGTTGAACTGCACTTATTTGAGTTTTGGTAGTTGGTGTTGCTGTAAGCAAAATAAATATGTTTTCCTTAATGTTGCTAGTTATTACAATATTTGTGAAAAGAATAAATGATTTGACGATTTGACATTGACTTATGTACTCAAAAGGTTTATCATGGCCAGAAATCAGAGCAATTGAAAAAAAAATACCAATCTTTATAATAACCTTTCCAAGATGTTTGTTTGTTTTGATAGTTCTCTTGCTTTAGAAAATTATTTATTTTATTTGATTTGCTCTGTTTTAAAGTTCAAAAAGTCTTTGTATGCCGTCATGCAACGGCCCTCCGCACAAAATCTCAGTAAACTTCGCCTAAAGGACCTCCTTTTCGCAAGATTACATGCAAACAAGGAAATGAAATGGAAAAACTGAGCGAGGGCCAGATCCGGGAAGCGAGGGCGAGAGGGACCTGCAGGTCCAGACCTTAGTCACGAGGACAACAAAGTCCAAAGAGAATAAAACCACTCCAAGAGATCATTGGGTTGGCCTCTGTATCTGTTTTTTGCAACTGAGAGTCGGTAAGTTGTTTCATTTAATAGTAACTTACATTTGTATTTATTTATTTAGCAAAAAATCTGAAAAATATTCTTAATAATAAGACACTAAACTTACTCCTTGTGCGGAGGGCCGTTGCATGACGGCATACAAAGACTTTTTGAACTTTAAAACAGAGCAAATCAAATAAAATAAATAATTTTCTAAAGCAAGAGAACTATCAAAACAAACAAACATCTTGGAAAGGATATTAAAAAGATTGGTATTTTTTTTTCAATTGCTCTGATTTCTGGCCATGATAAACCTTTTGAGTACATAAGTCAATGTCAAATCGTCAAATCATTTATTATTTTCACAAATATTGTAATAACTAGCAACAATAAGGAAAACATATTTATTTTGCTTACAGCAACACCAACTACCAAAACTCAAATAAGTGCAGTTCAACTATCCTAGATGGCGCTACATCACGGAAACCGCTTCTTGCACCTACAAATCTAAAACTTTAAATATTTTTTACTTAAAAACTAATTACTCTAAATAAAACTTTCTTTTCTCTAAAATCCTCTCAAACGATTCTCAAACGATTAAAAAATAAATGAAACGTCTTAGTCCATTTTTGCGGAAATTGGAGGCTAACTTAACACTAAATTTGTAAAACTTAAAACATTTATTACAAAAAAACTAATTACTCTATATCAATTTTTCTTTTCTCTATAATTCTCTCTAACGATTCTCAAACGATTAGTAAAAAAATCAAACGTCTTAGTCCATTTTTGAGGAAATTGGAGGCTAACTTCACATTAAACAGGAAAAACGTAAAATATTTTTTACAAGAAAACTAATTACTCTAAATTAATTTTTCTTTTCTCTAAAATCCTCTCAAACGATTCTCAAACGATTAAAAAATAAATCAAACGTCTTAGTCTCATTTTGAGGAAAAAGGGGCCAACTTCACACTAAAAAATGAAATCGTTTTTACACAAAAACTAATTACTCTAAAACAAATTTTCTTTTCTCTAAAATCCTCTAAAACGATTCTCAAACGATTAGCATTATCAAATCATTAAAATAATAAAGTCGGGGGGCCAACTTCACACAGGTACCACGACATCCAAAATAAAAAGTTTATGACAGTAGCTAACACTGACACTGGCAGAGTCGTAGAGAAAAGCAAGCGGACAACTCTGGACACACGTACATTTAAACGGGCTCGCCCCTCTTCACACAAGACCACCGGAAGTAAGACCATGCTGGAGACCCCTGCCCAGAGAGCTCCTGGAGCTTTCGGTATGCTGAGTGTGAAACATTGCAAAAATTTCGTTAACTCGACGATCGAGTTCATCGAGAATACGCCAAACGCGAAGTCAACGTAAAATGTGAGATTGTAAACGCCATCATACTTTACTAAAAAAAGTAACGATTACTCGACACGTTTTCAAGTTATGGTTTGTATTAGAGATGGGCCGAACATGGGTTTCACCGAATACGAACATTCGGCCGAATATTCGGTAAAACTTTTACCGTACCCAATATGCGGCCTAATATTTGGTCCATTGATTCCGTTCCGTCGCACAAATGCAAGTCTAAACTTCATAATCTACTAAGGTGTTGTGATATGATTCAGATATTCTCTGACACAATAAAGACTGACCGAAATAAATATCTTGTTTATTTTCCTTCTGGCCTGTATAATAGTATATTATTATAAAGAGATAACACAGAAGCTACCTATATTTTGCATTAAGTTATTATGGATTCCTTGCCTACCCTGCATCCAGCGTGAAGATATTGATTGAAGCTATTATCTATTTACCAACCTACTTTAATTGAAAATGAAGCTTCAGTGACGACAAAATCAGAAAGCTACATTCTAAAACACTTACTTCATTACACTGTACACTCAAATCATGATAATACACGGGTCTTAACAGTAAAAACTTTGAGTATCACTTTGCCGAACACTAGGTGATTCAGCCAAATATTCGGCCGAATATGAATATTCGGTAAAGCTGCCGAATATGCCGAATAACGAATATAAAGCGAATATTCGGCCCATCTCTAGTTTGTATTGTCTATTACATTTGTTTTATTCTCTTTCTAATGCTTACGCAAAAAAGAGAAGAAAGACACCGTTTGTTTTGCAAAAAGTAAACAAACAAAATGGCGTCCTTTCGCGTATTCGCCAAAAATAATTTTGAAGAAAGGAAAACTTCAAGCAATCATAAACTAAGTGCAACCAACATACACAATTATAAGCTGAAACCCATCGGAGAGAAAGATTGCGGTTCGCAGAAGAATATTAAAACTTTGACTGGCAGAACAATATCGTGATTTTCACTGATGAAAAAACATTTATGTCGGATCAGTCACGGATCGGTCGGAAAATACTTTGGAGGAAACCAAACGAACGACTCCTTCCACAAAATATACTAACTGTTCGACCAAGTGGCAGAATTACCCTAGGTATGATGTGATAAGTATTGCATATTCTGTTGCAAAATCTGTTTCATAAACCTACTTGAGTTTCTTATACTTACCTAATATCCAACAGCTTTCTTTTACTACAAACTAAATTGCCTGTCCAGTCAATTATTAATTTAATAACTGTGCACCCCTACCTACAAGTCTTGAAAAGTCAGTGTTATTTTCAGGTTATTGGGGCTGAATGTCATCCATGGGCCCAGGAGAACTCATAGAAATTGACAGCTGCATGAATGGGAATAATACTTACAAGTATTGAAAGAAGTTATCATAAACCATATATGGCGCTCATTAGGAGAGGCCTATGTCCAGCAGTGGACTATTATAGGCTGGTGATGATGATGATGATGATGATCATAAACCAACAGCGCGCGTTGCTTGTCCAGTAGGGCACGTATATTTTGTGCAAGATGCAGTTCATCGCTCGAAAATTGTAGCAGAATAGCTGCTATCTACTCAGAATGATATGACTGCAATTCCTTGGCCATCTTAAAAGTCTGGATTTAAAAGAATTCGATCAAAATGCAATTTACGCAGAGAAGTTTTAAGATCATGGGACAAAATGCGTGGAAGTGATGCAGGCTGGAATACGGTTTCTCAAATGAAAAGCAGGCTAGAACAAATTTTACTAATCGAAAGTTATCGAATTCAATATTTATTATTGTTGTCAATAAATTAAATTTACTAGTTCTAGCATGCTTGTCATTTAGCGTATTGAGTATAATATACTCCACATTTAAAAATAGGTAAATTATGGTCTGTTACACACGAGGGATCTTTAGTGTTAATATTTATTAGATGCTGCATGAAATAAAGTAGACCTTACAGTAGATAGACTGTGGTATAGGTATTCTAATAATAACAAAACGTGTTTCTTCTACTTGTGTGTTGACTTTTATTTACTTGGATTTCAAAACAACATAGCTGTATGAAAAGGAAACGAAAATGTAATACGTTTTAATTATTAAGTATAAGTTAATATTAGTTATATCATTGTAATGTTGTTAATTTTAGTCTTTCTTTGTAGTCTCTAAATAAAATAACATGACATATAATCTAAGATGTGTTTATAATATTCCAATCCTATTTCTTATTAATAAAAAAACAGATTATAGACAATTATTATGCTAAAAGGTCAGGATAAAGCAAAAATAACATTTATATAAAGATTCGAACATCCAACCCTAGATCGCAAGCCTACCCCTTAAACCATTCATCTAGGACGAGATTACTGTTTTTGTCGAAATTATGATGATGAATTATGATCCATAAAGGAAGTTTTTATTTCAGCCAGCTCAAGAGTTTTAATGGAGAACACAAAAGAATCAAAACATTACTATCAAATGTAGCTAAAATCGGAGCGTAGATCATGTCCTTTACATTACTTTTTATTTCACTTCAATACATGCAGTATTTCCGAAGTGACGTTTTCGTCTCACTCGAGGTCAAAGAGAATAAGGCCCGGCGCCCATTATCGGCATCGGCAAGGAAAAGGATCCTTCGGCATCCTACACGCAAGCGCACACTGTCGGGAACTATGCTTTGGCATGCTGCAACGTTCTTATGGATGACGAGGCGTCCTTAAGCATGCCGCACCGTCCTATAGCTTGCCGAAGCGTCTCAATATCAATGTGAGTCAAATGGCGGATGCCTCCCCTCGCCCCGCAAGGCAAGCTATCCTCCCGAGTGTTGCCTCGGCGCCGGTGGCGTACCGAAGGATGCCGAAGCATCCCGAAGCATTCTCAAGGCTGCCGATACAGCAGCCTCAAGCATAACGAAGCGGTATTTTTTTGTTATTACGACCATATACACGGCAATTTCTACTTTATTGCCATTATGTTAATGTATATTGCTATTTGCCACCTAAAATCCTCAGTCGTGCCGATGCCGATAATGGGCGCCGAGCCTAATACAATAGTTACTATGGTCTCACTGAAGAATTATCAAGTGAAATACTTTACTTTTAAAGTTTACTTATTATAGTAGCTATATGTCAAAAATTTACGTAATTTGCCGTTCACACTCGCATATCTGTCAAAAAATTAAGTAAACTATCAAATTCACGTTTTAAGAAACTATAAAAGTAATGGTTATCGATTCAAACTAGCAAAAAAGTTTTGTAAACTTCCCGCTAGGGGCGCTGTTCAGATTTCCATACAAAATAAAGTAACGCAAACTTTGTAGTAAACAGTAAAGCCGTTCACACTCAGCACACGGAAGACCTTTCCCCAGACCATCGTAGCCATCCGGTTAACGAACAGCTTCCGAGTAGCCTGCATGGCTCTCAAAGCGATATCACATGACTCGAGAGAAACTTCTCTCGACGTTGACGCCAGAAAATGAACCTTAGTTCGATTCTTACTTGCATTTCACACAGAGTCGAAATGTTGAAGACCACTTGATGAAAAGCAAGCGGCGCCACTCAATAAGAAGTTGAAATTGAAGTTGATTTGTGCTACTAAACTAAGAATAGCTAGCTATTATTTCAGTCATAAACTCGCTTTTCACTTAACTTTACACTTAGAAACAAACTAAAGCACTTATTATAAATAAAACAAACAAAACACCATTCCAAACAAAACATAAACAAAGAACAAACTCTGCAACGGAATGGCAACACAGCGGCGATCCTAATCTATTATATGAGCGTATAAAATACTTTTTAACTGTTACTCAAAGATAATACGAATACGAAATAACAGGGTAACGGAACGGGAACACCGTGGCCGCGCGCGTAATAGGTACGTAGAAAATATTAGGTAGATGGTATTAGTCGTTCTCTCGCTGCACAGCGCGTAATAGGTATCTCACGTAATCGTATTATGTATGGTATTAGCTAATATAATATTATTCAGTCGCTCGCTCGCCATAGTCGCCACTGCGCCTACGCGTAGGGTTGCCAGATCGAAACGTACCACGTCCGGGACAATTACAAATAAAAAAAAAAGATCGCCAGCCAAAATGCGAGTGGCCTAATATCCTTTTCATTACTCATACTCGGAAAGAACATGCCTGAAGAGCGGGTTGAAAGTGATACTTTTCCGCCCTAGGGAGAATCGTTTTCAACTGACAGCTAACGTTCTATTGAACCATGATAGTGGCAGAATAAATGCTGAAGCTAAAAAAAAACTACCTTAGCGACAATTCACTGAATTCAAAAAATACGAAAGACAAGGCAGTATGGCTTTATGGCTTTCGCCTGTCCTTAATGGACTAAAAAAAAAAAAATTTGCGGCAATTTGATTAATTTGTTTTCTCATGTTTTTATTTATATTTCCTTGCATTCCTAATGAAAAGCACAGTGTTTACCTCGGGTGAAGTAACTTATTTAGTCCCTCGAACTATTGGCGCCCTCACTACGCTCGGGCGCCAAACCCCGTCTCGGGACTAAATAAGTTACTTTCAACCCTTGGGTAACAATGTACTATTTCATTACTCATACTCGGAAAGTAGGTCTGAACATGCCTGAAGAGCGGGTTGAAAGTGATACTTTTCCGCCCTAGGGAGAATCGTTTTCAACTGACAGCTATAACGTTACTGTTGAACCATGATAGTGGCAGAATCAATGCTAAAGCTAAAAAAAAAATCGCCTTAGGGCGGAAACATATTTACGTGTCCTGGCGTGTCGCGATGCTTACTGTCGCGACGGTGAGTGTGCACACTAACGTGTCGCGACACGAGGTATCATGGCCCAGTGTTGCCATATATACAGATTTATCTATATCTGTAGAGAATTTTGACCACAAATACAGATTACAGATTAAGCCAAATCTGTAAAACTTTTATTCAGAATAATACAGATCACATAGTCTATGATGAAATAATTGAATACTTTAGTTTATTTTTGTTTTTGCGCTAAGATTTCTTGCCAACCTACTAAAATTAATGTATTTCAGGAACTTTCATTTCATTTCATTTATTGCACGAAATATGGTCATATAGAGGTCTTATACAATATAATAGTGTCACATACTTCACTAAAACACATTGGCATGCAAAATATCTTAAAAATAGGTTTCCATTTAAATTTTTATCATGTGATTAATAATGATTTAAAGAATAATTAACCAAAATCAATAATCATCATCATCATCACCAGCCTATAATAGTCCACTGCTGGACATAGGCCTCTCCTAATGAGCGCCATATATGGCATCATTATGTGGGGGTCAAATCAATAATGTTGATTACAAATTACAAATTTCTTAAATTTAAGTCCATAAGTTCCTTAACACTATAAAAAGCTTTTTCAATGAGCCATAGTTTTAACTTTTTTATAAATAATTTTAAAGGTAAATCTTTGATGTTACAAGGGATTTTATTATAAATAGAGCCACACATGGCATAACAGTTCTTACTATGTATTGATGTCTTTGGATTCCTAGACAGAACAATTCTTTCTGGGTTTCGTACACATCTTGGGTATATATCCTTTGCTTAAGTAAATAAATTCGAATGTTCTTTTACGAATTTAGCAGACTCTAGAATATACATGCTGGGCAATGTTAGTAGTTTTAGTTTAATGAAGAGAGGCCTGCACGACTCCCATGGAGGTATGTACCTACAATTGCGCGAACACATTTTTTTTGAGCAATGAAGGCAAGTTCTATATTTGTAGAATTACCCCATAGAATAAGTCCGTAGTTTAAGGTAGAAGTTACGTATCCATGATAGGCAGTCAAAATGGTACTAAGGCTGGAAGTTTTCCGAAGCCTGTAAAGAATGTAAATAAACTTATTTAATTTTTTTCTTACGTGATCGATATGGGCTTTCCAGTTGCATCTTTGGTCCAATGTTATACCTAAAAATTTTGTCTCTTTTACGTCTACTATCTGATGTTCCTTGTAATATATGTCAAAAAGTTCGCTTTTTTTATTAGAATTGGTAAACTGCATAAAATTAGTCTTAGTCAGGTTAACCTGTAAATTATTTGCCTCGAGCCATTTAACAATAGAGTCAATTGTATTATTTATGTCAGCATTGTAATTATTGATGTCAGAATTAGAATTGGCAGTTATCAAAATAGAAATGTCATCGGCGAATAGAGTACACTGATTATTGGTTACAGTTGGTAAATCGTTAATATACAGCAGGAATAAAAGAGGTCCGAGGACGCTACCCTGCGGTACGCCGAATCTATTTTGTCTATGAGTTGAACGAAATGACTCTACCTCATTTTTAGCATTGATGTTGGTAATTTCAACACATTGAAGTCTATTGGACAAATATGACTCTAACCATCTAAGTGCCGGGCCTCTTATTCCGTATTTATCCAACTTGTCCAACAATAATGGGTGGGAAACGAAGTCAAAGGCTTTTGACATGTCAAAAAAGACACCTGTCACTTTTTTGCCCGAATCTAAAGCGTCGATAACATTTTTCATAAGATGAAAGCAAGCTAGAGTCGTTGACTTGGCTTTTTGAAAACCAAATTGTTCATTTATTAGGATTTTATGTTTATTAATAAATGATAAAAGGCGTTTTTGCATGGCTCGTTCAAATATTTTTGATATGACCGATATCAAAGTGATAGGTCTATAGTTTACTACTAACGTTTTTTCTTTCTTTTTGTGAAGAGGCTTTACTATAGAGTCCTTCAAAAGACTGGGAAACCAACCCTCTGCAAAAGATATATTTATTAAATGAGTCAAAACTGGAACAATTTCATCTACACATTTTTTTAGAATATCTGTTGCGAAACCGTCATGTCCTGACCTGTTTGTGTTGTCAACGTCATGTGTTGTCATTTTGCTGCAAATAATACTAAATTAAAAAATGTTCGCGCCACGAGCCACGCGCCAGTATAGAAACACATTTGCCTGTTGTGTCGTGTCGCGACATAACCCCCACCACCGCTCTGGCGCAATCGGTGGCTAGCAGTCTGCGACACGATAGACCGTGTCGCGACACGACACGCCATACAAGTATGTCCCTAACCATACTAAATGTATGAAACCGATATGCTTCTGGCGCGCCCCGACACACCGCGACACGCAAGTATGTTTCTGGCATTAGCAACAATTCACTGAATTCAAAAAATACCAAAGACAAGGCAGTATGGCTTCATGGCTTTCGCCTGTGTGATGGACTAAAAAATAAAAAAATAAATTAGCGGCAATTTGATTAATTTGTTTTCTCATGTTTTTTATGTAAATTTCCTTGTATTCGTAATGAAAAGCACAGTGTTTACCTCGGGTGAAAGTAACTTATGTAGTCCCTCGACTATTGGCGCCCTCGTTACACTCGGGCGCCAAACCCCGTCTCGGTACTAAATAAGTTACTTTCAACCCTTGGGTAACAATGTACTATTTATGAGCCGGCGGCGGACGGCGCCTCCTTAAAAAAAAAGGTCCGTTACGAGAGCTGTAATTTTATGAGTCCTAAAAATCTACATTTCTAGTAGGATTTCGAAATCCGGGACAATTAGGCCTAATTACTGGACACGGGACAAGACGCAAAATTCCGGGACATTCCCGGAAATCCCGGCGATCTGGTAACCCTACCTACGCGTGAAGTGAATGTCCCTGATGTTTGACTATTATTGGATAATATAATACTGTAGTTTCACGTACCTATTATGATTATCTGGGTCCTCGTATTATGTTCCGTATACCTATTACGATTATATTAGTTACACCACTACTACTTACATAAACAAAATTTCAAAACTTCTAGTTTTTTAGATGACGAAACTTCTACACAAACCTTCATCCCCAATTTTTAGTTTACAAACTTTGAATGTCATATGTATTTCCGTATCTAATCAAAAACTTAAAAATAAGATATCTACAAGCTTCTAGCTATAAAAATGATGAAAAGTACCGTAAAAACTTTCATAGCTATTTTAACCCCTTACAACACTTTTTATCGCAAACTCCAGACTCTCTGTAGGTACTACCTACTTACTAAATTACATTTAGATAAATCAGTTGAGTAGTTAAGGCGTGAAAGCGTAACAGATAGACAGAGTAACTTTCGCATTTAAATATAATAATTTAATATATTAAAGAATAGTATTATAATTAAAAGGAAGTACCTAGTTATGTACTTAGGCATGTTTTAAAATTTATATTCTAATTATTAATTTATGTTTTAATAAATTAATTATTTACCTAACTATTATTATAATTGATGTTATACTTAGGTACTGTGTTTTGTGTTTTTGAAGCTGTTTATTTATTTTTATACTTTTACGTACCTACATAATTAGGTATGCAATGCAGTACCTAAGTACTACCAAAAGCCTTCCAAGAAATTTATAATTGTTTGAAATTTTTATTAAGTACACTCGAGAGCAATGAATCCGGGTAACTCAAAGAATCCAAAAAATCTCGGAAAGTAAGAATGCTAGGTTAATGCAATAAATTGTATTTAATAGACAATTTAATACTCCTTATATGAAAGTATTAAAACTTCTTAGTTATTGTAAAGTTATATCATAAAAAAATCAAATTTGAAAAGGGAACACTGTCGAAGATGGAACTCCGAAATTACAGGATTTGTTTTTGCTTTTGTTTGTAATCTGTCATTTATGTTGGTACATAAACCAGGTTGATAGTGCTCAATATTCATTATTCAAGCTGAAATCATGTCGCTTACACTTGAAGAATGCACCAGAATACTTACATTGGTGGAAACCGGCCGGAGTCAGCGCGATACAGCCAGGACTGTCGGTGTGTCGCTGTCAACAGTACAAAGAGTTCTCCGACGTTACGAAGAAACTGGTTCTAACCTACGCAGACCAGGAACGGGCAGAACTAGGTGTACCACAGCACGAGAAGACCGATACTTGGTGAACACCATGCTTCGAAATCGCTTTCTCACAGGAACTAAACTCACAAATCAGTTTCGACGCCTCGGAGGAAGTAACCCAAGTGCATGGACAGTAAGACGTCGGCTTGCTGAATCTAACTTAAAACCCCTTAGACCTGCAAACGGCCCTAAATTGGAGCGTGGCCATCGTATTTCAAGACTAAGATATGCCCAGAACCACGTAAATTGGAGTATTGAAGATTGGTCGAAAGTTATGTTCTCCGACGAATCAAAATTTATGCTCTACAAGCACGATGGAAGACACAGAGTGTATAGAAGACCAGGGAAAGATTCAAGCAAGCATGCATCGAAGAAAAAGTAGCCTACGGTAGTGGGTCTGTACTTGTGTGGGCCGGAATTTCCTCTGAAAGTCGCACAGAGCTGGTAATCATAGAAAACGGCTCTTTAACTAGCGTAAGATATGTGGAAGAAATCCTCAACGAACACGTTGGTCCATTTATGGTCAATTTGGGTGAGGATGCTATATTTATGCATGACAATGCCCGACCTTATACAGGTAGGATTGTGAATGACTACCTTCAAGAGATGAACATTACTTGTATGGAGTGGCCAGCGCGCAGCCCGGATATCAACCCGATCGAGCATGCTTGGGACGAGCTAGGGAGATGCGTAAAACAACGAAACCCTTCCCCAATCACGCTTCCTGAGCTCAAAATTGCTCTCACAGAGGAATGGGAGAATATTCCCCAAAATCGTATAAGGACCTTGGTGTACAGCATGCCAAACCGCGTAAACGCAGTAATGGAAGCACGAGGAGGTAATACGAAGTATTGAAATTCAAGAAAATCGTCATAAAGTTCAAAAATTTCATGTTTCCTATTTTTGTTTTAAGGAGAGTTCAGCAGTTTTTTTTTCTTTATGTAATTTTGTGTAAATAAAATGTATGGTGACTCATATTTTTTTAACTTTCATTTAAGGAGTATTAAATTGTCTATTAAATACAATTTATTGCAGTAACCTAGCATTCTTACTTTCCGAGATTTTTTGGATTCTTTGAGTGACCCGGATTCATTGCTCTCGAGTGTATTTAAGCAAGTTCTTTATTTTTGTTAGCGTGTATAAAGTATGTAAAATTGTAACTACTAGGTCGGTACCTACCTAGTTTATTCATGTTTATACTAGGGAAAATGTTTTCTGTAATCCTTGTTCATGTAATTATATACAGCTTGGCAAAAAAGTCTTGAAACGGAACTAATTTTTTAACATTCTTAAAACAATGACGTTTGATGTAAAATTGTAAACAAAGATTACGAATTCTCGGATTTTTTACTTGGATCGGTCAAGCGGTGGTGATAAAGTGACGAAAAGTGAAAAATAATGAATAAAACAGTTAGAAGTGCTGCCAGGAGGTTATTTATAAGGTATACAGGCGATGTCTGGCAGAATTTGAGGCCAGAATTATTCTTTCAGATCTCAACAATGTTTTTCAAAGAACCGCTGATATGACAGGTTTGTGAGAGTTTGTTTTGTAATTTTAAGTTGAATTAAAGGTAACTTGATGGCCCTAAAGCAGGATTAAATTAAAGTTCCACGGAACAAGTGAAATAATTAACAAACAATAAACATCGGGCAGTTAGGTTATGTTTACGTTTGTTCTGCGTTAGGGGGTCCAATTTCGATATTTTTCAATTTCGAAACTGGCTTTCGAAATTCGGAAGCTCAATTTCGAAATTTCGAAATTCAGACAGAAATATAACTTTTATTCTCTGATGATGATGAGATCTGTGACTCCCTTTCTTTACAGATAGAGTTAGAGTCGGAAAAGTGATTTCCTTTATCTAAAATATAAAAATTATATCTTAGATAAAGAAAATTGATCTGGTATTGAGTATTTCTGCCACGTTTGGGATGGTTCGGCTAAGTATCAGCTAGTGGTTCTAGACTCGATAGAATTCAGACCTAATGGCGAGCAGTACCTTGAGGAAACTAAGGTCCAAAGTCTTGAACACCGTCGCAATGACGCTTGCCTATCGATCTTTCATGGGTTACATTTCGGAGACGCTCACAGGAACTTCACTACTTGATTCCACCATCTCCCTTCCACTCCAGGACGAGTAGGCGTACGGCGCATTACCACCCTTGTGGATATTCCATCCACTCGAACTAAGCGGTTCCGTGTTCGGACTCAGTTTGATCCATTACGCGTTCTTCATTTTGCTAGCATGGCCAGCCTCACTCCATCCAGAAGCGCAGAATCTTCCTGAGATCTTCATTCTTCACAGGTTTCGCAGAATGACCTCGGCAAATTGTGGATTTATGTTCATTGTGTTGTTATTCGCATGCATTCAAGGATTACCTGGGCAGCTGTTTCATCATCGCTGAGACATCCTCTGCAAAGAGGATTGTCCGTCGTTCCAATTTCGAATAACTTTTTATTTAGTGGGCAGTGTCCCGTCCCGTTAGTGTTCCCACCAGGATATGCATGCATGTCATATCTATTTAGGTAAAGGAAGCGATTTCTTAGCGTCAGTGATATCTATATAAATGGAAGCGCCGCTCTGGCTCTGGTCCGCACTCAAACAGGTGTGTTGTCGCTCTTTATGCATATCTTTCAGAGCCTAGTCAATATCTGGAGCAAAGAGAATGGCAGAGGCAGGAAGGGCAATGATCCTTCTGTAATCGTCTCCGATCCCCTGCGTGTCAATTCATGAGCGGCGTCATCATTCCTAGTAATCCGCTATATCCCTTGATCCATGGAATGATGCTCCTGTTCTTGGTCTTTCTTATCTTTTCTAATGCTAAGTGACGTTCGATTCGAACACAAGAATGGACTTGCAGCTTGCAGCTTACCTTCCAGGGATCTGAGTATGGCAGAGCTGTCAAAGAGATTACGTACGCCTTCGTCGCTGATTCCTCTGTTGTGTACAGCTCTCTGGGCTATTGCTACACATTCACATTAGAATATGGAGCTGTGTTCTCCTAGCGTTATTGATATGCATAAGAGGTCCATTTAGTGAGCGCCGGCTCCCGTCCCTGATACGGTTTTGAAGCCAGCTGTGTAGATTCTGATTTCACGGGTTCCTGACTCATCTCTTTGATCCTCATATAGCTGTATCTGTAGTGTTTATTTAGTATCCGGTTACTATTCAGTTAACTTTTTTCAGTGATTTTACGTTGATGTATATGGACGATATAAAAAAAACCTTTGCAAAATCAAATTATACAACACGACTTTTTTTTAATTACCTATATGCGTATTTCATGTATAGGAACTTTGGGTCTGTGGCACGCTGTAATATATTTTACTGTGGTTGGTAATAAGCTCTTAAAACAGTTAGGACATCCAGCAGCTCCAAAAGAGCTGAGAAACCTCCTCAGGCGGTTACTTGTTGCAGCTAGAGAGCTTCAGCACTGGTCGGGGGTTATTATAATGAGGTGTTGGTATACAAGGTACCCATATTATTATTTCTTCCGTGGTTATATCCTGGTAACCAAAAATTTCGAAATTTCGAAATTGAGGCCTCCAATTTCGAAATTGAAAAATGGCCTAAAAATCCTACGAATTTCGAATTTACGAAATTTCGAAATTTCGAAATGCACCCCCTATTCTGCGTACTCTGCTATAGCGCGGGCATAGAATTTGATACTTGAGCTAGACTAGCTAATATGTAAATCTATTTCTACATAATTTAAATGTTGTGTTATTTCTTTGTTATAAAGTTACTATGGCGTTTGTATTTTAAATGGTCTAGAAATTAGGTGCCTAAATAATAAACTGAAAAAGGTAAGATAATGGTATCATAAAAAGTTTCTTCTTTATAGGAAACAGCTGAGCGTGCTAAAACGGAACGGTTCCAATCTGTTACGGAGGAGGATTGGAAGAATTCGTGCCATCACGTAATAAAAATAGAAAAGGAGTACTGTGAGACAGAACTTACAATGTATTAATAACAATGTATTAAATTTTAATTTACTTTATATTTTTTTCTTTATATACTTACATAACGAGAACCTTGCTCAATTAAACAATATTTACTGATACTAGTATACTATGTGTGGATATAAATATACGTATAACAGAATTATACACCTAAGTATCAAGACTAGCTTGGTGCGCTATAGGTGTTGCCATAGGGACCTACAGTGGCGCCCCCATTATTTTCTACTCTTTTTTGCCAAGCTATACCTACCTACCTATAATGTCACTGAAGTATTATTTAACTATAGCATAATGTATACATGGTTACAGGTTAAGTCGACCTAGATCCTGGAGGGGGTTGTAGCTCCCATAATTCTTGACTGATTTGACTATGAAACACCCTACCCCAAACTGAACCATTTTCAAGATATTGGACTTTGAAGTTTTTTTTCTTAAATACCGATTTTTTGTCTATTGGCCTATTTTATTTGAGATTTTAGCCTCTATTTTTTTGTAATTGCAATTTTTGTGTAGTAGATGAGTTGTTTTCTTATTCTTAACACTAAAATTGTAGTTAACTTAACCAGCTGGATCGCAGTAGACGATTGATAGTTGCAAATTGAAATAAATTCGTAAAAAATATTTTGTTCTTTGTGAAATATTTCAAAAAATGTCTATGACAGTCATGCTGCAGATGTGTTTTAAAATATCTGCATTTCAATAGCTATCCAGCAAGGTATAACAAGCTAGGGTATTATCAGAATTCTTAGAAAAAAACTTTGATGAAAGGGTCCCAGGTAGGTAGTCAATGAGTCGAAATTTGATAAAGATGGCATAACCAATTACCACAACGCTCATTATTGGGCCTCGAAAGTACAAGGAAATCCCAATAAGAAGCGGACAAAGGGATCACAAAGACGATTCAGTTTGAATGTATGGATGGGAATCATATCGAACCATTTGATTGGGCCTTACTTTCTTCCTGACAACTTAAATGGAGAACGTTATGAAAACTTTTTAAGAGAAGATTTACCCGACTTGTTAGAAGATTTACCACTCAATCTCATTCGTGACATGAGGTTTCAGCATGACGGTTGCCCTGCACACTACAGAAGGAGTGTCAGAGAATGGCTAGACACTAATTATCCTAATAACTGGATCGGAAGAGGTGGACCCATACCGTGGCCAGCTAGAAGTCCAGACCTGACCCCGATGGATTTTTATGTGTGGGGACACATGAAGAGCTTAGTTTACAAAGAACCTAATCCAATCACATCTGTTCATGTTTTGAGACAGAGAATAATCGATGCGGCGATTGAAATAAAAAGGGGTTTAACAAATGGTATAGTAAAAAGTGGATTAAGACACAGAATGAGAGTTTGTGTGCGAAACAGAGGCGGACACGTGGAACATGAATTGTAATAGAAGACTTTTATGTTAAATAGTAATAAACGTCATTTTGTACCTATTTGGATTGTTTTATTGTTTTCTGACGTAGGTACCATTGTTTTACACAACTACCTAGGACCCTTTCGGCAAAGTTTTTATCTAATAATTCTGATAATACCCTAGCTTGTTATACCTCGCTGGATAGCTATTGGAATGCAGATATTTTTAAACATATCTGCAGCATGACTGTCATAGACATTTTTTTAAATATTTCACAAAGAACAAAATATTTTTTACGAATTTATTTCAATTTGCAACTATCAATCGTCTACTGCGATCCAGCTGGTTAAGTTAACTACAATTTTAGTGTTAAGAATAAGAAAACAACTCATCTACTACACAAAAATTGCAATAACAAAAAAAAAAGAGGCTAAAATCTCAAATAAAATAGGCCAATAGACAAAAAATCGGTATTTAAGAAAAAAAACTTCAAAGTCCAATATCTTGAAAACGTTTCAGTTTGGGGTAGGGTGTTTCATAGTCAAATCAGTCAAGAATTATGGGAGCTACAACCCCCTTCAGGATCTAGGTCGACTTAACCTGTAACCCTGTATAATCAAGATAATCACTCATGTATAAATAATATTAACATAACATTTAATCACTACATAGTATAAAATTAAGTCGCTTTCTCTGTCCCTATGTCATTATGTCCATTTGAACGCTTAAATCTTTAAAACTACGCAACGGATTTTGATACGGTTTTTTTTTTAATAGATAGAGTGATTCAAGAGGAAGGTTTATACGTATAATAAAACCGTGCGAAGCCGGGGCGGGTCGCCAGTAAATAATATTACAAACGCTCTTTCATGTATTGTATTTGGTCCAAAGCTTTGCCCTCATACTTAGTTCGTAGAGTAGGTATTATTATTCTGTTGCTTTTCGGGACACCAACGAGGCCACTGGCCATACTAAGGAACTAACTGCCGCCGCTAACAAGACATTTTAAAATTATTGGGCAAAGATACAAAGATGTACGAAACACACAGAAGCCGGAGGCGGAGCGGAGGCGAAGCGTGCGAGTTGTGTATGAAGGCTTTCATATGATTCATTCATATGATTCAATGATTCATATGAAAGCCTTCATACACAACTCGCACGCTTCGCCTCCGCTCCGCCTCCGGCTTCTGTGTGTTTCGTACATCTTTGTATCTTTGCCCAATAATTTTAAAATGTCTTGTTAGCGGCGGCAGTTAGTTCCTTAGTATGGCCAGTGGCCTCGTTGGTGTCCCGAAAAGCAACAGAATAATAATACCTACTCTACGAACTAAGTATGAGGGCAAAGCTTTGGACCAAATACAATACATGAAAGAGCGTTTGTAATATTATTTACTGGCGACCCGCCCCGGCTTCGCACGGTTTTATTATACGTATAAACCTTCCTCTTGAATCACTCTATCTATTAAAAAAAAAACCGTATCAAAATCCGTTGCGTAGTTTTAAAGATTTAAGCGTTCAAATGGACATAATGACATAGGGACAGAGAAAGCGACTTAATTTTATACTATGTAGTGATTAAATGTTATGTTAATATTATTTATACATGAGTGATTATCTTGATTATA
>CALYMT010000096.1:0-52378 GCA_944547425.1 Eupithecia centaureata
ACCTTTGATTATATACTTGTCTAGATAGATAGTTCGAGCGTCAAAATATCAGCCAACTGTTGGCTCATAAGCTGATCCCGCCTCGTCAGTGGCGACTCTGACTTTGTGCGGCGCACACGCGTTTCGTGACAAATAAAGATGACGATTTGCGCTATAAAAGTGTGCAGGAATTACAAAGGACGATTGAAAACAACTAAAGAAATTACTTATCATCGGTAAGTACACTTTGAATCACTGTAAGTTAACGAAACAATTTAATAATAAAGTTTTAATGTTGTCCTTAAATACGATGCCATTTGACGCCATGTTAACTGGGTTGCCTGCTTTATGAATACAACATTTCCATAGTGAATAATAGCTAATAAGTATTTAATCACGACCCAACAAATGTTTTTCGAGATTTTGCCGGCGCCGTAGATTGAGTCGAAACTGCTAAATACCCCCAGCCCCCCATAAGACTGCCCCTATTGAGGTTGCTACTAGGTACATGCCATAGAGATAGGGCGTTTCTGATTGCGGGATCGCTTTTATACGAACCCGTTTTCGTTTCTTATTCGTCGTCATCATAATCATGATCAGCCTATAGTAGTCCACTGCTGGACATAGGCCTCCCCTAATGAGCGCCATAGCGCCCTGTCTTCAGCTTGCCGCATCCAGCATCTGCCAGCAGTCCTTCGTAGATCGTCATCCCACCTGGCCGGAGGGCGTCCTACACTACGTTTGCCGAGTCGCGGTCTCCACTCAAGAACATGTTTACCCCAACGCCCCGCGCCACAACGGTCGTCAAATGAATCTATATGTAAATAATCCAGTTGTAAGCATGATTTTATGACTTGTATAAATATAATTAAGAACTACAATATTATAAATAAACTTTAATTTTCAGTAATATTTTTACTTTTCCTTACATATATATTTTACTTAGTAATCCATATGTACAACATTCTAAAAAGTAAATTAAAATTTAAAATAAAATAATTATAGATGATTCAAAATCTAAACATTTTTTCCCTATTATTATGGGAAATATTCAAGAGCTGGTATCAATCAGTACAGCCACATGTGACGTAGCACGCTTGTAGTTACACATACTTGTGTGCGTAATTCGCACACAACCGCTTCAAGTCTGGCCTATTGTTTTTGTTGCGATTGCAGCGCAACACTCCATTTAAACAAGTATATAATCAAAGGCTACTACGTCCATCATTCAAATTTCAACCCGACCTAGTTTTAGCGTGAAGAGGAAACAAACATCCATCCATCCAATCTTTGGCAATTATAAATTATTGGTGTGCTAGCATAAGAATAAATAATAACTGAGTAGAAGGGAATCTTCTTTGATCTAGTCCCAAATGCCGCCATTTATATACCTACTTCCTCCTTCACCTCGTTACGCCCCTCTGTCGTCCAAGCGTGTTGCCAGGGTTGCTACTGTACCGCCGCGCTCCGCCGCCATCGCGAGGCGAGGTGAGTGAGAAAAGGTCAACGACCGATGTTCACGTTCCTTTGATTAGGTACCTACGTAATTAGTAAGATAGGAACTTACAAAAACACAATAACATTTAGAAAATTTTACTTTTTTTATATATTTATGAAGGAATCTTAATAATAACAAAATACATAACACTCTATAAACCCGTAAGGGTTTGACCCGAGTGTTACTTACATAGGGTATGTATTATCATTATCTTTTATCAATCTAAAAATTACTTACTTACTTAAATTTGTCTTCGTTTTGAGTTATTGTTACAACCGATCACACCACAATAACTTGACCGTGACGTTATATTAAAGAGGTACGTACCTAACTTACACAAATATTAAAATCCGCGTGCGGCGTTGCCGGCTGTGACAGCCCTACTGAATGGACCCACCCACTGCACGTTTAACGTGCAGAATCGCGTAGGCTAATATCGTGGCCTTGAACGCGTTCGGAGCGAAGTTTCCCTTCTAGGTACTCTTGTCTATTCTTATGGTGCTAGTTACCTTCCTACTATAAGGTTTCAATCTCAGCTACCCAGTAGGTAATTGTTTACACAACAACTTAGATACGAGGAAGGTACTTTACCTATAAGCCTAACATTTTTCAAAAAATAAAAAGTAGGTAGGTACTTACCTACTGGATTTTCCTTTTATGTACCTACTTAAGTAGTAGTTATGGCCGATGTAACTAAACCGTCCGAGGGCTGGTTTTTTCAGTCCATTTCCAGTAGGTAGGTACTTACCCGGTGTCTTCGTTTCCTTTGATATTTCGCCTAATTTATTAGATAGGTACCTACCTTTAGTGAAGTGCATTGAGGGTTTCGAAGATCGTCATCTCACCTGGCCGGAGGGCGTCCTACACTATGTTTGCCGAGTTGCGGTCTCCACTCAACACAAGGTTGGCGCTCATTAGGGGAGGACTATCTTTTATTCCCGTTTTCCGGGAATCATCATCATCAGCCTATATAGAATAAAAATAGGCTGATGATCATCTGATGATGATGATTAATTAATTGATTGATTAAGGCGCAAACAAGAGCCGATGCCCTTGAGAGAATGGGCGCGGCTACCATTTCGCCCCGCACCTTCCCCACATTCCGGGCAGACCCGCTGTCGTCGCGCTTCGCGCAAACCGAAAAAAGGAAAATACTCGTGACAGCGCGGGTGCGGCGGGCGGCATGGTAAACGAATGGCAGGACGCAAGAAATGCGTATTCGATTCCCACTCCTAGATATTTTTTACAATATCTGCAAATATTTGTTTCTAGTCTTCTAGTCTAGTCTTGTCTTGTCCTAGTCTTCGGGTTTATTGGTATCACGAACCACCATGGTAAGTAACCTAATCTGGGAACAGAACTCGCTATACTTAGGTAGTTATGTAATGTGACTCTTGGGTTGATGGTATTACTAGCTGCTATCCGCGTTGTAGCTAGATAGACCTCCATCAAAAGTAGTCTGTAGACTACCTAACTACTTGAAATTTTCATCCACCACTAAAATTAGTTGATGTGGATAATATATAATCTAAAATGAATGTTAGTAGGATATCAACGAATAGGTAGGTACTCATAATTCGGGTCGAATGATTTGATACAATAAATTTCTGATCTACAGGAGAAAGGGCATAATGGAACAAGACAAAAAATTTATCTTATATATCTTTATTTGTTTAGGTTTACAAAATAAGCACTAAGATAAGTGTTAATATTGTCTATTTACTACATTTCATTTATTTACATTCATCATCATCATCATCATCATCAGCCTATATTAGTCCACTTCTGGACATAGGCCTCCCCTAATGAGCGCCATAGCGCCCTGTCTTCAGCTTGACGCATCCAGCATCTGCCAGCAGTCCTTCGCAGATCGTCATCCCACCTGGCCGGAGGGCGTCCTACACTACGTTTGCCGAGTCGCGGTCTCCACTCAAGAACACGTTTACCCCAACGGTTGTCGGTTCTTCGCGCGATATGGCCGGCCCACTGCCACTTCAACTTGCTAATTCTATGAGCTATGTCGATAACTTTGGTTCTCTGTCGGATGTATTCATATTATTTACATTACACAAATTTACATGTCAATATATGGAGGATCGTTATCGACATAAAATTTTGACCTGCACATTTTGCATCGCATTGTAAATTTGGATCGTAATCCTATCTGTTTTTACCAAGTACCTAACTCGATATCTACAAGATGACAAAAAAGGCGATGTACCGTTACCCAGTTTCCTTTACATTTCGAACCCCATTCCCATTTCATTTCAGAAAGTACACGTTCACGTAAGAAACTATTACAGAATTCACATATCCATACTCTATCGATGTGAGATTGAGTGTGAACTTTTTTCGAACTTAGCTGCAGGCAGCGCAGTTCCTAAATATTCTTGGATAGGATCGGAGTAAAATGAGTGGTGTACCTACTGTCTAGAGGATTCGATCCTGAATCCCGAGATTCCGGGATCCTGGTCGATTTTCGATACCGAGAATTTCGGGATTATTTTTCAAATCCCGGGATTTTTGGGATTATTTTTTACAAATCCCGGGATTTTCGGGATTGAGAAAAATTGTTAAAAATAACAAAAAATTAGGCGCGTAAATGTAATAACCATAAATTATAAAATAAAAATTATACCAAGTTCTTAAAAATAACAAAAAGGAACATCTGATCATTTCGGTTAATATCGGTTTAGTTTTCTTTTTAAATTATGATTTAAAAAAACTGTAATGATTATTCCTAAATTTTTTTATCAGTAAAAGCTCTTTTTATTACCAAATAATACAATTTATAATACCATGTACCAGTATACAAAAAAGCATTCTTTTAATAGGTAATCAACCGCATCTACGGTCACGTCGTGGTAAAATTGACGTAAAATTATTTTTTGTCAACAATCATGACATGTTTTTTTCATTGAAATAATACGTTTAACCATCATTTAATTTTGTTTTTATTGACTGATAAATTAGTGATCGGATATTTTTAAAATCCCAAAGTTGGGGCGAATAACTAGGAGCTTTTAAAACCAACTTTTAAAGGAATCCCGATGAGCACGAATTATAAAATTCAACCAATTTCTAAAAAAAAAAAATATGTCACTTTAATATTTTTTTTTGTGGAAATATCGATTTTAGTGAAAAACGAGTCGGAATAAATGTGTTTTATATTTGATCTATAAATAACATTACAACGAAATAAATAACATTCTAGAACATTTTGGAATTCTTCGGATTTTATATGTGGTGGCTCTCTGATTTTAGTTAAAAATAGTCTTAAATGTAAAGAAAGAAAAGATATTGTAAAACTCGCTATTGAGAGGACTATTGAACTTTCTTGTGAGGAACTGGAGCGACATAATTTTGTGTGTGTATACCGCCCTCCTAACGCAGATCAGGTTGCTTATGAATGTACTATGGAAGAAGTTTTGCTGAAGTATTTACTTGTAGGAAGGATCTTATTGTTTGTAGCGACTTTAATATAGATTTTTAGCAAATCCCCTCGCCGACAGATTGCTTAACTTATTCAAGTGCTTTAGTTTACAACATATTTTTAATGATCCCACTAGGGTAACTCAAACATCTGCCACCTGTTTAGATAATATTTACTGCAGTCAAACTCCAACCACCAAAGCAGTAATTAGGCATTTCCAATCAGACCATTATGGTCAAAGTGTTAATTTTAGCTATGATGATAGAAATATTGTTGAAAAATATACCTGCAGGCCAATAACAGAGAACCGTATTAAGAATTTTCAAAGTAGAGTGGAACTAACAGTATCAAATATACCTTGTTCTGATGACCCCAATGAATTATTTTCCAAACGTTTGAATGTCATACACAAGGAACACAGTGAAGTATTCAAACTTAAAACATGCACAGTGAGAGAAAGGGTCGAGTTTATTGATTGGGCCACTCCGGGTATTTATAGAAGTAGGAATAGACTATATGACCTTTATGCAGAAACTATGTTACTTGATCCTGCGTTTCTATTGTATGTAACCAACTATTCTAAAACATTTAAGAAAGTCTGCAACAAAGCAAAATGTCTGTTTTTAAAGAATATTATAATAAAATCATCTAATAAAGTAAAAGCAACATGGAGACTAATAAATAACGAGACAGGTAAATCAAAGCCACGTTATAAGGAATTAAGGTTAAAAATTAATAATTCAATTCTTATACATGATAAAGATATTGCCAATGCTTTTGATGCATTCTTTTCTACTATTCCTAAAGTTGTTACCCAGTCTCTAAACTCCTCAGCATCAATGGCTGTTAAATTTTTAGAACCTTCAGTTGCTAAATGTAATGAGAGCTTTAACTTTAGTTATGTAAATGCTGATTATGTGTGAAAACCTTTAAGATTCAAAGATTCAAAGATATTTATTTGCAAAAAACATGTGTAAAAAAAAGGTGTACAAAAATATATGTGAAACAACATGCTTGACCGATAAAGGTATGCAAATTGGGTGGAGAGATGGCATGCACATAGTCTAATCATGCAAAAACTTAACAGCTAATTATTATAATTCATCATTAAAAAAATCGTCAAGACTATAATAACATTTTGTAATTAATTTTTTTTTAAGATTTATTTTAAACATTTGTAAATTCATGTCTCTATATTGTCTAGGTAATTTATTATAGATTTTGGTAGCAACACCAACAATACTTTTCTGCATCAGTGTTGTTTTTACAGGGTGAGTCCTTAGCCTAGTATTATCTCGTCTGTTTCGACTTACAATATCCGATAGCCGGGGGAACAGATGGGGATTGTTTTTTACAAAGAGAGCTACTTCTAATATGTAAAGGGACGGAAGTGTCAGAATTTTGTGTTTTAAAAATAATGGTCTACAGCTATCAGTGATTTTTATTTTAAACATGGCTCTCAAACATCTTTTTTGTAGCCTAAATATAATGTCTTTGTTGGTAGAGTTGCCCCAAAATATCAGTCCATATCGTAGAACAGACTCTACCATACCGTAATATGCTGTCAATAAGGCACGTGTATTAACTGTTGATGACAATTTATACAGGGCATATGCTAGGCTGCTAACACGCTTACTTAGTCCTTCTAAATGCGCTTTCCAATTGAGTCTTTTGTCGATGATGAGTCCTAAGAATCGTGTAGTTTCTACTTGATTAATTATATAGTCATTAAATTTTATATTTATGTCAGATGGGTTTTGGGATCTTTGGTCAAAATGCATAATCATGGTCTTACTTAGATTAATTTTTAAATTATTATTGTCAAGCCAGTTTATGATTGATTTAATTGAATCATTTATGTCGGATTTATAAGAATTAATGTCATTGCAAGAAATTGTTATTGTGCTATCATCAGCAAATAATGTCATGGGATTAGTTGTTGCTCTTGGCAGGTCATTAATATATATAATAAATAGCAGCGGTCCCAGCACACTACCTTGAGGTACGCCGTATTTAGTATGTCTTATTTTAGACTGGTGTACAACTTCAAGTTTAGTTTTAGCATCTATTCTTGATATCTCTGTGATTTGCTTTCTGTCACTAAGATAGGATTTTATTAAGTCTAAGACGTTTCCTCTAATTCCATAACTTTCGAGTTTTGTTAGTAGGATATTATGATCCACATAGTCAAACGCCTGTGTCATGTCACAAAATATGCTACAGATAGGAGTTTTCTTGTCAACTTTAGAAATTACGTTATAGAAGAAGTCATAGATTGCCATGTTTATTGTTTTCTTTTCACGAAAACCTTTTTGCTCTTCACACAGAATATTGTTTTTTTCAAGGTACGTGTTTATTTCGGCGTAGTAATACTTTTCAAATATTTTTGAAAATATGGAAATGAGAGCAATGGGCCTATAGAATTCCATCATTTCTCTATTTTCTTTTTTAAAAACTGGTTTGACTATAGTCAATTAACATTAAAAATACTGAGGATCTCTGGGGTGTATCCACCAAAGTATTAAGTTCAATTATTAAGGAAATGGCTCCTTGTTTGGCCTATATTTTCAACAGCTGTTTCGACGCAGGAATTTTTCCTGATCTCATGAAATATAGTAAGTTAGTTCCTCTTTATAAATCTGGTAGCCACACTGATCCGGCCAATTAGAGACCGATTTCAATACTTCCTGCAATGAGTAAAGTTTTTGAAAAAAATATTCTTACCCAGTTAACCTCTCACTTCAATCTTAATAGGTTATTTCATGAAAACCAATTTGGCTTCTCCAAGGGTAGATCGACAACGGATGCTGGTACAGTTCTATTAAGGCATATATTGGAGGCCTGGGATTAAGCCAAAAACGCTATTAGTGTATTCTGTGACCTTTCTTAGGCTTTTGACTGTGTGGATCATAGTACATTAATTGAGAA
Organism: Eupithecia centaureata; assembly: GCA_944547425.1. Taxonomy (NCBI): domain Eukaryota; kingdom Metazoa; phylum Arthropoda; class Insecta; order Lepidoptera; family Geometridae; genus Eupithecia; species Eupithecia centaureata. The sequence continues at coordinate 7,839 of CALYMT010000096.1, forward strand.
ATTAAAACATTATGGAATTAAGAAAAAGGCTCTGGATCTTATGAAATCATATTTATCTGATAGAGTTCAAAAAGTAAATGTTGGTAAAGAAAGATCTACGGGCTCAAATATTGAATTAGGCGTACCCCAAGGTTCAATATTAGGTCCCTTTTTATTTTTAGTAAACGTAAATGATCTCCCCTTTCTAGCAAAAGATCTTTGTGATATAGTCTTATTTGCTGATGATACATCACTAATTTTAAAGTAAACAGAAATAAATATAATTATGACGATGTAAATAATTCGCTTTCACAAATACTAAATTGGTTTCCCGCCAATAACCTCTTACTTAATGCTAAAAAAACAAAATGTATAAAATTCATGTTACCAAATGTTAGAGAACTCCCAACTCAAATCATGTTAAATAATGAGATTGTTCACTACGTAGACTCTACTGTATTTTTGGGGTTGCATATTGATTCAACTCTTCAATGGCAACCGCAAATTGATGCTCTCGCGGGTAGGCTTAGTTCAGCAGCCTATGCAGTGAGAACAATTAGACATCTCACTGATCAGGACACAGCTAGGTTAGTTTATTATAGTTACTTCTATAGTATTATGTCTTATGGTATTTTGCTGTGGGGACAGGCAGCTGATATTGAGACTATCTTTGTACTTCAAAAAAGGGCGGTGCGTGCAATTTATAAATTAAAGCCACGTGACTCCTTGAGGGTATTATTTAAATAAATAAATATTCTAACTGTAATTTCGCAATATATTTATGAAAATTTAATGTACACACACAAAAACAAGAGTAACTTTTTGAAAAATTGTGATGTTCACAATAGAAATACAAGAAACAAGCACAAACTACACATCCCTTCATTTAAATTACGAAAACTGGGGAAATCATTTATGGGTAATTGTGTGCGCTTCTATAATAAGCTTCCATCTGAAGCAACTGAACTTTCTATTCGTAGATTTCAACAGTACATAAAACTAAATCTTATCAAGAAGGCATATTACTCCATAAATGATTACATCAATGACGTTAGTGCTTGGCCAGATGTCGCTCAGTTCCACATCGACAATAGTATGTAATTATTTATAAGGCAAACATGTATTAGACACATAAGTTATACACATGCTAGTGGTTTCTATTTCGCTTCCTCCACTAGTGGACAAAAAAATGAGGCGAACTGAAAATCAATTATCACATTATTTTTTATATTATTTTGATAATTATGTACCTATAGTATTAAATTTGACTTGTCTAAGTGCTTATTTTGTAAGCCTAAAGAAATAAAGATATTGATTTCTGATTTCTGTCGTCACTCAAAGTTTAGGTAAATAAACGCCTGAATATCCGAACACTGCTGATGACGTTACCATTATGTGGTTATTTAAATTAGTATTTTATATAATCTACCGTAAAAAAGTAGAATTAAAAAAAATTTATACATAGTATTAATTATTTGAAAAAAGAAGTAATTGTGGTTTTAATTGATTTTTACTTTGTTTTTGAAAGTAAATAAAATTTGATTTTCATATATTACTTCGATTTTATTTACCTGTCTACGATCCCGGGATAATCCCGGGATCGCGTTTCACAAATCCCAAAATCCCGGGATTGAAAATAAAGTCCGGGATCGAATCCCAGTGTGACCAGATTATTTTTTGCGAAAATACCGAGGCACCTCCAGAAAATACGGAAATATACTGACCTATGCAGGGCAAAAATACCAATAAAAATACTGATTCTCCAAATTTATTCATCATCAATCATCGCTATAAATGTTGGTGTTATAAATATTTTAACGATCTTTTCGAAGGATTAAAATTGATGAATGTTTTCAGTATCAAATAAATTAGTCTGAAATTAAATAACAAAAAAATTACAAAATTCCCAGTATTTTTTTCTTATGAAATTAAAATAACAAAAAAATTACAAAATTCCCAGTATTTTTTTCTTACACTGTAAAAAAATTTCTTTGACAGGTGCTTTCTGTTTGGTCTGTTCAAAATAACAAAAAAAACTTACTCCGACGAGTCATGTAAAGTGTCGAGTCGTGTCATCTAGTGGAAAATAATTGAATTCGATATTGATCTAATGACTATCTAACTTGATAGTTAAACCTAGACATCAAATGCTAGACGCTAGATGGCGATATTGGCGATCAAAAGAGAAATAACGTTTATTTTTTGTAATATATACTTTTTTCAGTTTTAACATCCATGACGACCTCTGTGGCATGACGGGCGCAGTCGCCCGTGGTCGCGTGCGACGCAGGAGGTTGCGGGTTCGATTCCCGCCTCGGTACAAATGTGTGTACGATCTGCAGATATTTGTTTAGATAGTTCTGGATGTTTTCTATGTAGTGTATTTTATTAATTAAGTGTATCAGTTATTTAGTATCTACCCATAACACAAGCTATGCTTAGCTTGGGGCTTGATAATGCTGTGTGAATTATCCAACTTTGATTAATTATTTAAGTGTAATTATAATTTTTTTTTGCTAATGTTTGGGAGAGGCCCTTGCCCAGCAGTGGGATCCCTACGGGCTACTAAAAAAATAAATAAATAGTGAATCCGATGATATCGATGTTTTCTAACTATGTAATACTAACTAACAGATGTTTATTCACCATCGATGAATATCGATCGTCCATAAGGTAGACTGAATTCGGGCTTTATTAAGATAATCGATGAATATCGATCGTCCATAAGGTAGACTGAATTCGGGCTCTATTTAGATAGTTGATATTCACGGGATTCCCCGAACATTGGTTCGCGACGACCGACGTTCGCGAGGACCATTGTTTACAGTGCTACCAACTTCATTACCAAAATATACCCAAAATACCGACTTCTGGCAATATACCTACAAAAATACTCATATTCAAAATAACCGACAAAATATACTGAAAAAGTATTAAAATACTGAATCTGGTCACACTGTCGAATCCTCTACTAGTGTCTCACTTCGGAGAGACATAAATCGTTGTGACTAAGTATCTACAGGTATTTACTTATTAGCTTTCAGTCTGCTCGGCTGCCTATTCACGAAGTGTAGGTACCATACTAGAATTCTGATGAAATTCATGAACATAATTGTCATACTAACATATTTTATTACATCCCAGCATACTACTAATATTAGCTAGGTCCTAAGTACTGGATATTTTACCTCTAGCATACTTGGCATTTCCTCTTCAGTTTCAAGTTGCTCAGTCACTGTACATCTGTAAATGAATAATAGTATAGGATATGTTATAAATGAGTAGTAGATAAATAAGAAGTAGTTATTTAGGTAGATACCTACTTACATCTTCGTTCATTTATTTTTACCTGGTACTACGCTGGACGATGATGGAAAGCGGACACCATAGACTTCCACTCTCAGACGACAGAACTATCTGTCGTCTGCGCTTCCACTATACTATTATAAACTTTGTAGTTCCTTACTTGACATCATTTTCACCGTCCATTGTCTGAATATTTTCTTTCTGATGGATTAGCCTTTTCTTCGATCTCCTATAAAAATACATGATAAATCTATATAATATTGCTAATAGTAGCAATTGCACAAAATTAGGGAAATAAAATAAACGTAGGTAGGAAGGAAGTAGTTAGGTATACTTACATTATTTCCACCAACTTTTGGGCTTTCAGAGCTCTGGTCTTCTTGAGCTTACTGATTTTCTTTATAATTCACCTACACGTACACACAACAACACTGAGCAGTCAAAGTATATTTAGGGCGAGGGTATTATAAAAGTAACTTTGCACTAAAAGCGTCCTTGCGCGATAAAAATAAATATTTATGTACAGGTGATGTACAGTCGGTTTTCTTATATATTTACAAACTATTTAAATTAAATAAATAAATAAATATAATGCTGGACAATCCACACAGCACCATCTAGCCCCAAAGTAAGCTACTCAAAGCTTGTGTTATGGGTACTAGATAACTGATATATTTTTAATACAATATATACATAGATAGATATATTTTTTTACCATACATATTAAACACCCAGACCAACGAAACAAATTTCTACAGATCGTGCACAAATTTGTTCCGAGGCGGGAATCGAACCCGCAACCTCCTGCGTCGCAGGCGGACCTTCGCCCACCGCGCCACATCGGTCGTCTAAAGCGTCCATGCGCGCACAACTTGGAACAAATAAAATCAATTATTATAAACATAAATTTGACGAGTAAGGTGTGCGAGCACTAGGCAGACAAGCACAACCTCCCCGTACAACAGCTAGCGAGGCACTGCCGCCCGTCGCCCGCGCGACTACTTACGCCCACTAATCCTACGGAAAACTAGAAAAATAATATTTACCAGGTGAAAAACCGTCGCATCGCAAAATCGTACGTACAACTTGAAGACAAAGTTCTTGCCGACATTTAGGTGAAGAAAAAAGTACAAAATTCTAAGTCGTTTAGAAGTAGATACAAATTTAAAGTCCGAAACAGCTGAACTTTGTGAATTTTTTTCACAGGGAAAATGAACACGTAGAACATTTTTGTACATTCACTTTATAGATAAAATGTCAATTAAAGCCATATATTTTTTTCAGCTCATAAAGTTGACTCCTCTATGAGTAGATAGCCTCCAAAAATGACCATTCAGCTACTGTTTGCGCCTTAATGAAACGGGAATAAAAGTTTAGTTTTCCGTGAAATCTCGGGAACCGCGAAATTTTCAAAACCACCATAAGTCGTATAGGTAAAACACGTCTTAATTAAATAGATAGGTACTTACAAGTGCTTTATAAATATTCGTGATAAATATCTTGATTTCAATTGTGATATTGTTTATAAGAACCGGAAATAATGTGTATTTATAATACTTTGTTTGTTTTTATTGCCAGAATCAGGAATTACGATTTACATAAAAATTTTGCTTTTTACTTGCATAAAATAGAGAAGGTAAAACTTCCCGGTAGATACGCGAAAAGCTCGGACCAAAAAAAGCCGCACACAATGCCAAGCCAAGTTAATCCTAACTCACAGATTACCCCCAATAGATACCGCATGAAAGACGACAACCGCGCACAACACATAATGTGCAAATGCACTGATATAATACAAATCGCCGTGTCCGTGATGGTAGCGTACCCATAATCGAATTCACGATTGTTGTTATGCCTAATAAATACTGTATAAACACTGCATAATTAATGCAAAACTAGAATAAATAGTGCCTCTCTGGTTTCGAAAATAATGACCATTCTTAGTGGGTACGCTAGCATAACGATCAAGCTAGCGTACACATGACCGTACCTACTCAAAAACGACTCATGTTACAGAAACGAAATTTACACATATAATACGATACAAATACTGCCACAGCTATGCAAAATTTCATAATAATTGCTTTTATAGGAACGGAGATAATAAACAAGACTTTCAAAAACATTCCGAGCTAGCGTTATGGCAGCGTACACATTAAAAAACCTAATAGATCTTATAGAAAATGAACTTTACTGATTATAAATGATATATGTATAAATAGTGCGTGAAATACTCCCTCTGCCAGTAGTCATTCTTTATAAAAATTCTTAGTGAAACAACGTAAAAAGTCCATGTGAACTTCTAGGAACAAATGCATTGTGGTACAGTCGCACACACAACAAATAATTTAAAATGGAAATTATACACCGTACAATGTATATTACTAAATATAAGTAGTTTTGTTACTTTCATGAGTAGGCATTGCTTCTGAATGATGCTACCTACGTGCTTGAAGGGTCCATCCTATAGGTGCTGCAAGCTTGTCGTAGTAGGAAGTATTTCTGTTATCTGAATGCACATGAATTCAATGAAAAGAAATACTTGATTTTCAATATCGTGCTAAAGTTTTGACAAATTATTTACCACTACAAATCAGTGCCTCTGGGGTCATTCGATCATTCACAATGATCGATATCAATCATGACCTAGTATGAAGATGATCCGGATCATAAGACCCGTTCATTTGAATGATTGATTTTGCCGGCGGCCTATCATCGCTTCACTTCGAGTTTTCGTTTAATTCGATCATGCATTTTGTGATTGACCGATTGAACGATTACTTACCGGTGCGAGATCTGTTCTTTGCGTCGCGTCGCGTCATTTCGTTACAGCCCGATTTGAATCTCGCAAAAACTTATTTGTAATTAATAATAATCATTTATCATATATCATAATCAATTGATATTTCGTCACTTCATTCTTCAGATATAATTAACCAGGTAGTACTTTAAACCTACTAGGCAGTCGCACGATTTTAAAAGTAAATCGATTTACTCGATTTCATGTTTTTTTTTTTTTTTGAGGGTAGCTGTGCCTTAGCTGGCTTTGTCCGCAAGGCGATGTCTTCATTCTTTTTTCGTGCGAGGCAGCGTACGGACGTAACAGCTCCCTCTTGTAAAATAAATTTATTCCTCATGTCGAAGTGAAGTTTCGACATGATTTAATGTTATAATGATAAAATTAAGAGAAGGAGAATAAAAAACGCCGACGAATAATAGTGTATTCGTCAGATTTGGAGTTAAGTGAACAAGGTAAGCAAAGTGCTATTATCTTTTCAAGTGTTGTTGCAAAATGTTCGTAAAGCAAGAAGGTAGATTTTACCTCTGGTAGGTAACTACCTACTTAAGCCTGTGGGATTGACCCTGGGGTCAAAACAATGGCTGTTCTATGCTGGAGGTTAACCGAGGGTTATCACGAAGCAAATAATAGAACTAAAACTTGCAAACTTTTACGAAATACAAACTTTTGCGAAACGTACATAAAGCAAGAAGGTAGATTTTACCTCTGGTAGGTAACTACCTACTTAAGCCTGTGGGATTGACCCTGGGGTCAAAACAATGGCTGTTCTATGCTGGAGGTTAACCGAGGGTTATCACAAAGCAAATAATAGAACTAAAACTTGCAAACTTTTACGAAATACAAACTTTTGCGAAACGTACATAAAGCAAGAAGGTAGATTTTACCTCTGGTAGGTAACTACCTACTTAAGCCTGGGGGATTGACCCTGGGGTCAAAACGATGGCTGTTCTATGCTAGAGGTTAACCGAGGGTTATCACAAAGCAAACAATAGAACTAAAACTTGCAAACTTTTATGAAATGCTAACTTTTGCGAAATGTACGTAAAGCAAGAAGGTAGATTTTACCTCTGGTTGCTAACTACCTACTTAGGCCTGGAGATTGACTGTGGGTCAAAACGATGGCTGTTCTATGCAAAAGGTTAACCGAGGGTTATCACTACTTATCACAAAGCAAATAATAGAACTAAAACTTGCAAACATTTATTTTCGCTAATTCGAACAACGATGACTGTTCTATGCTTAGAGGTTAACCGAGGGTTATCACAAAGCAAATAATAGAATAAAAACTTGCTAACATTTATTTTCGCTCATTCGAACAACGATGACTGTTCTATGCTTAGGGGCTAACCGTGCGTTTTCACAAAGCAAATATTGGAACTATTACATAACCAATTATGCTTGCTTGTATTTATTTTCACAAATTAGAACCTCAATGGTTGTTAGAGGTTAACTGTGGGTTTCCCAAAGCGCTTTATTACAAGAATTACACTACCACGTATGGTACTGACTTACATTTAGGTTCGCAAATTAGAACCACCACGGCTGCTATATGCTAAAAGTCAAATCATAGATCTTCACAAAGCAAAATATTACAATAATTACACTATGTTGGGACCACGTTTGGTGCTTTACTTGCTGACATTTACACTCTCAAATTATAACCTGCTATGCTAAAGGTTATACGTGGGTTTTCGCAAAGCGACATATTATAAAAACTACAACTAAGTCTGGTAGTTGCTTATTTTTGCAAATTAGAACCTTGATGTTAACGGAAAGTTAACAAGTTAACACTCTTATTGAATAAATGGTAAACGTGGATTATCACAGTACCATTAAATTAAATATTTATATAATTAGATTCAATATAGATCACTCTTGTTAAGTAGGTCATTGGGTTCGCCTGGTGGTTGTCTGTCGAACAACACATGGCAATTCTATTAAGCATTAGGTGTACTTTTTACGCTCGTACGAGGTAAATTATAACTAATTCTTAAAACTCTCGGTGGGTTTCAAAGAGACATTGCCAAGCATGATGGATAAGTATTGGTGTATATTATATGTTTTGGTTTACTTTGCCCGTTTTTTGTCTTGTAATTCAGAAAACTGCGCTTCTTACAAGCACTCAATTTAAAACGTAAAATTGCTGCTACAATATCTGATGCCACTAGGACAGAGGATAAGAGAGTCGACTCAGCTCAGCAGCAGTTAAGCTAAGGCACCACTGCTATTAACAGGGGCTTCTCGGTACTTATTGAAGTTATTATAAAATTCTTATACACAAGTTATAAAATTGTCAAGGGAAACTTATTAACTCCCGGTCTGGATCGTGATGAAATCTTATCCAGAATGAAGACCACGATGTAATTATTTGGTCTGAAGCTCTCACTAAGACTAGTTTAAAGATTAAAAGGCTATAAAAATTACTATAGTTACTGATATTAAAAAATAAATAACCGCATCCGCAAAGGCACCAGTAGTGGCGTCAGTCCATCCGACGACCAGTCGCCCCCGGGTGGGGAACAGAACAGCCCTCCTTATATATATACGTCGTTATACATGAACTATGGGGGGGGAGGTAACCCCGCAGGTTACAGGGGGCCTCAGGCAGGAGCGAGGCCGACAGCTCAGACTCTAAACTAGAGCAAGCCACGTGCTCCGGCACCGCAATTATAAAATTGGGTACACCCTGAGCATAACCTATATTTTTATAATTGTCGTTCCATTATAAAACTGATTGGATTTAAGTTATTCTATGAAGTTAACTAGTAGAGTTAGAGTTAGTTAGTCGAAAAGTTAACTATCTATTTATACTGTACAATAGAAAAGGGTACTTAGTCATCTTTCTTGCGATGATGAACCTGAAATGCTAACAGCAGCGATTAATAATTTAATCGAATTAGATACATAGGAGCTATTTTAGTTTGTGGTCGCTCTCAAGGAGTCTTTATTTTCACTAACTGTGACCACTTATTCTAAAGTTCATAAACCTTTTATGTTGAATTTAATAACTCTCATTAAATTCATTCATTTTAAGATGACGGATCATAGGATCGTGCCTAAACTGATTCCTAAACACGGATCCCTAGCTGCAATAAACCTTCATTCATTCATTAATTCCTTAAAGAGGCTTATTTGCTTCTACCTGTAAATAAAGCTATTAGAAAATACTAACGCTTTATATTTATCTCAGTGACATTTTATGTATCGGAAACATACAATTATTACCACCAGAATGTACTAAACATAGTTGAACTATTACCTATCTCTAAGTTACAAAGTGATAAAAATATATATATATATATATTTTGCCATAGAAGTCTTTATAGAAGCTTCTTGATTTTGTATGAGCTCCTTACTACATTACAAATGGTTTTAAATTGTTACGCTAGTGCATCGTAGCTAGCGAAGAATCACGCTAAATTAATATCGACACATATCTACCTATACCTAATATAGAGTGAGGACTATTCCATTGAGTTTTCCAATAGCTCAACCATTTTGCTTTCCGCACCTATACGAAATGTTCCACTATACAGTCTACAAACGAAATCCAGATACTTCGGCGATAGACGCGTTAACGATTAGATAGCAGAAAAGCAACTTCTATGCATTCCCGCATATTCTGTTGTCCTAAAGTGCTTAAGAAATTTAAGCAATGAAGCAACTGGAATTGGACAGGTTCCTGGTTTCCTAAAGACGGTATTAGATTTTGAAATACTATATTAGAATAATTTACATTATAAAAAATATCATTTTCAATCCCACTAAATATCATAACAAAGAAGTCCTACCTTGGGAACCGCGAAGCTCAGGACTACTTTTAAACAGCAAACTATCCCACCTCTAGCAAGTCTAGTCTAAAACTTAATGTTATCCACCGTCTTTAGTAGTATTAACGTACCACCCACAGTGGGTGGTAGCAAATTTGGGAGTTTATTGTTTCTAAACTGACGTAATCAGAACACATTATTGTAAATACCTATGAATATTTAAAATATTATTGCTGGTGACTTATTGACTTCTCAACCAGCGGATGTACCTACTCACTTTCAAAATATAACAGTTCAGCAGAGGTACTCTAATCAACCTTTTATTTGCAACGGTCAGCACTATCATTGCTTCTGGGTGGTAACATTAGACGTATGCTAAACGGCATTTACATACAAACAAAACCCCTCTATTCCAAAACATTTTTTAACTTGGGTTTCTCGGTTAGTGCTTCACTTTGCTGGTCATTACATCGGTCATTACGACAGTAATACCTGCATAAGGGGCTCAAGCGCTTTAGCTTATGAAGTGTCAAACAAAAATATACCTAAATGGTAACAAATCCAATTTTCTGATCCTTTAAAAACTCCTACTGCTGGTGAACCAGACCTTGATCCTGCAATTTATCAAAGAAAATTCAAAGCTTTATCCGGCTGCTGCGCTGGATTAATGATTAATGACATCAAGCTTGAGTCCTGCTGATGTAAAGTGGAGAATGGAGTTGACATGACCATATATAGCGCTAGACACGCATTAGCGGCGGCTTCCGTTGAGGTCTCGTTTGACTTTTTCCAGAAAACGGTCGGATGGCATGGATCCTCACAAAACTTTGCTAGGATTTACAATCACCCTATAAGAAGGGATTTTTCCCTAAACCAAAATCTTTTATTAATGAAAAATAGCGAATTACTTTTTGTACCTACTTATTTGATTATAAGTATTAGGTAACGATAAAAACAAATAGAAAATAACATAACTTACATTGTAAAATGTTTGAGGATGTCTTTCTGCAGTAGGTACCTATAGTTAGTAAAAATACTAACAAACTACCTACTAATTTTGGGTAAAGCTTGTATTATAATTCTAAATTTAAATTTTATTTTGATTTTATAAAAGCATATTTGATTGCAAATGATGCATACTCTAAACATCTACCTGGTTAATTATATCTGAAGAATGAAGTGACGAAATATCAATAGGTGATCAATTGAACTTGCAAAGTGAAGTTCGATCACTATTATATGAGTCACTTCATTCGAAGATATAAAATCACCCACCCATAGTAGGTATGATTCTACCCACCCAATAAATTTTAAATTTTCTCTGAAGAAATGAAGACATCGCCTTGCGGACAAAGCCAGCTAAGGCATAGCTACCCTCAAAAAAAAAAAAAAACATGAAATCGAGTAAATCGATTTACTTTTAAAATCGTGCGACTGCCTAGTAGGTTTAAAGTACTACCTGGTTAATTATATCTTCGAATGAAGTGACTCATATAATAGTGATCGAACTTCACTTTGCAAGTTCAATTGATCACCTATAATCATTTATTATGAGAAATAATAATTCCGGCCACAGAATTTTTTTTGGCCACGTTGCCAAACTTCTCATTTAATAACTAAGCATCGAGAAATTGACATAGCCTCTAATAAACTAATTTATCTTCTTTACAACGCCAACTAAAAATGTAAAAGAAAGCGTCAATTCATTAGCAACAATTATTTTTACTTGTCCTTCTGATTATACATTGCCCACTAATTTACTAAGTCGGCCACGGAATTTGCAACTCATCACCATTTTACGTTTTACAGCTTCAATACAAGCTCCTCAAAAATTATATATTCAAGCTTCAATAGACAACATCATATAATTATTACTTAACATGTAAAATAATACTTCATATTCTTTTATCCTGAAAATAGCCTCTGTACGATTTGGCGCGAGTTAGCGACATGACAACAACTGACCATTTGCACCAATCATAGAGCGCCATTAGATTCTTTTACCGACCCTCCCGTGTTTGTTTATTGTCGTTCGTGCATTCGTATTGCAATTGTATTTCATTTAAATTTCCAACTTTGGTTCAGATGATTGACCCCAAAGTTAAATGACCTCAGCGTTAGAGGTCAATGAACTCAAAAAAACATGAATAATTACCGCAGAGCATTCCGATATGAGTTTATTAGGTTCAATTCGAGTGACGGATCCGACACAGAGTACCCCGACTCCACGTGGTCTTGTGCGTGGCGCCCCTAGAGTGTATTTAATAAGCCGGAGGCGCGAAGGGAGTGCAGCCTCCGCCAGCCGTAACAAGGGACAGGCACCGCGCGTGCCGGCGCAGCGGCCGAGGCTGGTCGCCGAAGGCGACCAAAAAGCCGAAGCTGCGGAGGTGAGCAGTGGTGCCTGACCCTTGTTACACAATGGCGGAAAGGCTGTACTTCCCGAAGCGACGCGACGGAGCTATGGCGAATCGCGATGGAACCAAAAAAACATGAAAAACTACCCCGACGCATAGAATTCAACTATCGGGCATCGACTCCAGCTAAAACTAAAGTTTTTACAAAAAAGGTCTGTGACCTTGACCTGAAAGGTCACTGACCTGATCGAAGTTGATTAATTTAACTTTTCGGCATCGACTCTAGCAAAAACCAACGTTTTCACAAAAAAATGTAAGAGACCTTGAGGACAATGACCTCAAGCTCACTTTTGTTAAAGTCATTGAACTTTAGGTCAAAGGTCAATGACCTTGACCAAAAAAAACTATAAAACAATAGTTCATTATGTAATAATAGTGGCTTTAATATTTTATTTGATGTAAATTTTAGGTAAATTTATCGATCGATAAATGTAGGATGACTTACATTTTAAACATACTAAATTATAAAATTAGAAGCTAATAGAATGACTATTTTGGTGTCATAAATTAATATTTTAGAAGTTTGCTATTTGAATGCATGCCACAAATTTAGATGCTAAAAAATAACCACCGTCCTGAGTTATATTTACAGTGGCTTACATAGAAGATAACTAGTGGCTGAGATACTATTATTCAGATGCGCGTTGGTTGTGGCCGACTTAGTAATTTAGAAGGTAACTTATATTTTCTGAGGCGAATAATGCTATTAAAAAGAAGCTTGTTTAATTAGTAGCCATTTATTATAATCATTTATTTGACCTGAATTGAGATAGATATCTACCTACTATGAAAAAAAGATTCTACACGCACGCAAGGTAGGTTTAGGTAGGTAGGTAGGTAGGTATAGGTAGGTAGGTAAGTATAGGTAGGTAGGTATAGGTAGGTAGTCAGATAGTCAGATAGTCATTTTATTGGTAAAATTATTTACAAGTCATTTCACATTAATATTAACAGCTAAAGTTATAAATAATTTATAAAATCATGATAAAATGTACCTTACATAAAAAATAATAATATTAATTAATTAATGTTCATTACATTACAATGTAAAATAATAAATTAAAATAAAATAAAAATGATTAATCACAACTTTTTTCCATAAAATCCTCAACCTTATAGTACGCCCTCTCAATGAGCCATACCTTTAGTCGATTTTTGAATGAATACAAGCTGGGTGCAGTGACAACATGCTCCGGTAGACGGTTATAGACAGCAGGTCCAAGCACGTGAGTGAGCCTATCCGATTTCGACAACCTGTGCTCCACAGAGGCGAGTTTGTCAGCTCCGCGAGTGTTGTAACGGTGGGCGTGACCGTCACCACGCGTTGCGAACGCTCCATGATTTGTTCTAACGTACATTGCAACCTGGAAGATGACGATACCAGGCAGCGTAAGTATTCCCAAGGAGGTGAACAGCGCTGTTGCCGGTGTGTCCCACGCCACTCCCGCAACGGCTCTCACAGCACGTTTCTGCATGCGAAACGCGCGCTCCCTGTCGGCAGCGCGCCCCCACAGTTCAGCTCCGTACTGTAAGAGCGAATGCACCGTTGCGAAGTAGCATGTGCGAACAACATCAGATGAGACTACGCGGCCCAGTCTACGCAACGCATAGCAAGCACTACCCAGTCTCGCACACAGAGTGTCGATATGTGAGTTCCAAGTCAGGCCTCGATCGATTTTGAAACCCAAGAAAGTGATGGTCTGGACTTGCTTTATGTTAATGGAATCTATCGATACAGATAGGCTCCTCACCCGCCGCCCCGAGATGGAGAAATGTATGAAGTGGGTTTTCTTGAGGTTCAGGACGAGTCCATTCCACTCAAACCACTGTGCAACCTGCCAGGCAGCCTCGTTGAGCCGCTGCTCGAGTCGATCGAGAGACGGAGCTCGCACAACCACGGCCACGTCATCCGCGTACATAAACACATCGCCCGCCGTCACGTGCTCGGGCAGGTCGTTCAGGAGCAGAGAGAAGAGGATGTTCGAGACGGAGGAGCCCTGCGCGACGCCCATCACAGTTCCGAGAGCGTCGGACCTGGTCTCGCCGCCGTCCCCCACCACTATCTGACTGCGGTCCTGCAGGAGATCTGTGAGTAGCGAGTGTGCCTGGCCGCTAATGCCGTAGTGCTGGAGCTTGTGAGAGAGAGCGCGGTGGTCTGCGACATCAAATGCTTTTGATAGGTCGCAGCACAAGACTGCGACCTGCTGCTTCTGCTCACAAGCCTCCAGCACGCGACGGAGGACCTCGCGAGTGAGCGCCGTTGTCGAGCGCCCGGCGCGATACGCGTACTGGCGATCTGAAATGGCGGCTGTCAGCGTGAGGTGCTCTGTCAGGCGTGTACATAACCCGTTCTCGAGGACTTTTGCGATGGCAGGAATAATAGAGACTGGTCGGTATCCATCTATCTCTTCTCGCTTACCTTTACCTTTAAACAAAGGTGATATTTTGCTGAGTTTAAGGGTTTTCGGATACGTTCCAGTCTCTATGCAACGATTAAATAGAGTGGCAAGACACGGGGCCAATGGTGCCGCGGCGACGTTCAGCAGTTCCATAGAGATATCATAGATATCTCTAGTTGGCTTTCGAGGTATGCGTGATGTTATAATCCGGAAGACTTCAGATGCGGTGAACCTGGCCAGTCTGAGCGAGCGGTCGGCGGGCGGGCGCGAGGCTCCCAGGGCCGCGCTGACCAGCGCGAGCTGCGCCGACGGCGCGCCGCACGCAGCCGCCGCGCCCACGAACCTTTCGTTCATAGCATCAGCGGCCTCCTTCCGAGACTGAAAACTTTTACCAGTGGTGTCTTTAGTAACGTCTGTGAAACTAGCTGTGGCACCGGTCTTAACTCCTCTCTCAGTATTCACAACGCACCATATGGCTTTATGGGAATTTGAGCTGTTACAAATAAAATTATTATAGTACATGTACTTTTGTTTTTTTATCGAGTTATCATATTGAATTGTTAGGGTTTTGATATACGGATTTAATTGCTTATCCGGATATTTTTCATTTAGTTCGATTATTTCAAAAAGAATTTTTTTAAGTCCCACTAGATCATCTGTGACCCAGGAGTGTTTTCTAATACTTCTTCTTTTAACTGGGAAACACACTTGATATTTATTTGACAGTACATTATAGATAGACTTTGTTAAACCGTCTACAGACCGCAAGTTTTTATTAAAAATTTCTTCCCAGTCAATACTAAAAATGGCCTCTTGGAAAGCCATACGGTTTGAGTGCGAGTACTGCCTAGACAACCGGGTACGAGGCGGCGACGCTGCGCGCACGCAGGCAAGCTCGACTCTCACGGCGTAGTGGTCGCTGCAGCGACTTGCGACTGGTGTCGTCAACACTGATCCGCTAGGCATGTTAGTATACGCGTGATCTAGGCAGCTAGATGAGCCGCTGTGAATACGTGTTGGAAAGTTCACTTCATTCACCATATTATGAATCGCCAGCATGTCATTTAACCGTTTTCTAACGGAGCATAAGTCACTCAACCAGTCAATATTATAGTCACCCACAAACAAAAGGTTTTTACCACTGTCACAGGCTCGCTCGAGAAGGGGTTCAAGATAGCTCAAAAATTCTACAGAACTAACTAGTGGCGTTCTGTAAATACAAACAATTAATATATTAAATTCAATAAGATCTATAGCAGATACTTCACAGTACCTTTCTAATGACATTTTACATAGTTCAGGATATTCAATAGCTTTTACTCCATTTTTAATATAAATACATGACCCACCTCGAGTAGTTACAGTTCTACTAAAATTGGATACTAATGTGTACCCGTCCAAGTTTACACATTTTAAGTTAGCTTCGTTCAGGTGATGTTCAGTCAGGGCGAGGACGTCGCACTTCAGCTCATCCCGAAGTAGTACTTCTAGTTGCTGCGATTTTTTATCTAAGGCACAAATATTTTGATGGCATACAACTATAGATGTACACTTTTCAGCATCTGTTTGCGTTCGCCTCAGTTGAGTGGGCTTTGGTCCGCTGCATTTATTATGAGCAGGAGCTGGAGCCAGCGGCGCCGCTGATACCCCGCTGCGCGCGGGGGCGGTAGGGAAACCAATCCGTGAAGTGGACCCGGGGAGGCCAGGCGGCCGGTGTCGTTACCGCCTCATACACACATTCTGGCATCCCGATGACGAAGGAGGCATGTAGCTCCGACCGAATGCTCCGTTTCTCCACGGTGTACTTGGCTGCGGCGATGTTATTGACGAAGGCGAGTACTTGCTCTGATGTCGTGTCCGGTTTGAAAGACCAGGCTTGAATAAACTTAGTCCTCTCAGCAGCCTGAATTTCGCTGCTCGCGGAACCCGTCCCTACGGTGACAGGGCGAGGTAATTTTTTTGATTTTTTTGATTTATTTTTTCTTTCGACAGTTTGCCACTGTCCAGCGTTATTTACCTCCTGCTCCAGTGATGTAGGAGCGGTTGTTGTCGTGTTCTGGGCATCGCCGGTTTTTGTTTTATCATGATTTTTAGTTAACGATACCGGTGCTACGTTGTCGAATCGATCGCTTGATTTCGGCGTCACCGCCTCTGTCGCGGTTCCATTGCCGCGTTTGTTCCCGGCATTAGTCATTGCAGCGATAGCGAGCGTTGCGCGCGCGCGCGCCTCGCGAGTGGGTCGCCGCACCGCTGCCGCTGTAGTCGGTATCGAAGTACACGGGGCCGGCGATAATGACTTGCTGTTTGCACTTGGAGCACAGCTTGGAGTAATTTTTAGAATAATCATTGATTGCTCACTAATACGTTCTTCTAGTGTATCAATTTTACTAGATAGGGTCACAACTGTCTTTTGTAGCTCGCGCACAAGGGTCTCAACGTCTCAAGGGAAGTTTTCGACATTATCGCGTTTAAAATAATTTTCGAACGCGGAGCAGTATTTACATCACGCGGCGGCAGGTAGGTAGGTAGGTATAGGTAGGTAGGTAAGTATAGGTAGGTAGGTATAGGTAGGTAGGTAGGTAGGTATAGGTAGGTAGGTAGGTAGGTATAGGTAGGTAGGTAGGTACGTATAGGTAGATAGGTACGTATAGGTAGGTAGGTAGGTGTAGGTAGGTTTAGGTAGGTAGGTAGGTATAGGTAGGTAGGTACGTATAGGTAGGTAAGTAGGTTTAGGTAGGTAGGTATAGGTAGGTAGGTAGGTTTAGGTAGGTAGGTATAGGTAGGTAGGTAGGTAGGTAGGTATAGGTAGGTAGGTAGGTTTAGGTAGGTAGGTAGGTATAGGTAGGTAGGTAGGTATAGGTAGGTAGGTAGGTATAGGTAGGTAGGTAGGTATAGGTAGGTAGGTAGGTTTAGGTAGGTATAGGTAGGTAGGTATAGGTAGGTAGGTATAGGTAGGTAGGTTTAGGTAGGTAGGTTTAGGTAGGTAGGTAGGTATAGGTAGGTAGGTAGGTCGATAGGTAGGTATAGGTAGGTATAGGTAGGTATAGGTAGGTAGGTATAGGTAGGTAGGTAGGTATAGGTAGGTAGGTAGGTTTAGGTAGGTAGGTAGGTATAGGTAGGTGTAGGTAGGTAGGTATTGGTAGGTAGGTATAGGTAGGTAGGTAGCTATAGGTAGGTAGGTAGGTATAGGTAGGTAGGTATAGGTAAGTAGGTAGGTATAGGTAGGTATAGGTAGGTAGGTAGGTATACGTAGGTAGGCTAATTATATCTGAAGAATGAAGTGACGAAATATCAATAGGTGATCAATTGAACTTGCAAAGTGAAGTTCGATCACTATTATATGAGTCACTTCATTCGAAGATATAAAATCACCCACCCATAGTAGGTATGATTCTACCCACCCAATAAATTTTAAATTTTCTCTGAAGAAATGAAGACATCGCCTTGCGGACAAAGCCAGCTAAGGCATAGCTACCCTCAAAAAAAAAAAACATGAAGTCGAGTAAATCGATTTACTTTTCAAATCGTGCGACTGCCTAGTAGGTTTAAAGTACTACCTGGTTAATTATATCTTCGAATGAAGTGACTCATATAATAGTGATCGAACTTCACTTTGCAAGTTCAATTGATCACCTATTGCAATGCCAACACATACCCACCTACTTATTTACAGTATGACAAGACGGCTTCCGTCTCATCATAGTCTTTATCAAAAAGCCATGAATGTAGAATCTTCTTGCAACCTCTTCTTGTTTTTGGAAATAAATTTAGTGCTTTGTTTATTTTTGTGTATAAGAAAGGACCTAACCAGGCATAGAATCTACAAAAAAATTGTGTTCGCCTAAATGGGGGTTTCCATTTGATATGTCTGAGGTCTGAGGTATAGGTAGGTAGGTAGGTATAGGTAGGTAGGTAGGTTTAGGTAGGTAGGTAGGTATAGGTAGGTAGGTAGGTATAGGTAGGTAGGTAGGTATAGGTAGGTAGGTAGGTATAGGTAGGTAGGTAGGTATAGGTAGGTAGGTATAGGTAGGTAGGTAGGTATAGGTAGGTAGGTAGGTATAGGTAGGTAGGTAGGTATAGGTAGGTAGGTAGGTAGGTATAGGTAGGTAGGTAGGTATAGGTAGGTAGGTAGGTATTGATTTTGCCGGCGGCCTATCATCGCCTCACTTCGATTTTTCGTTTAATTCGATCATGCATTTTGTGATTGACCGATTGAACGATTACTTACCGGTGCGAGATCTGTCTGTTCTTTGCGTCGCGTCGCGTCATTTCGTTACTGCCCGATTTGATTCTCGCAAAAACTTATTAAATTCATGATCATTTATTTGACCTGAATTGAGATAGATGTCTACCTACTATGAAAAAAAATTCTACACGCACGCTAGGTAGGTATAGGTGAGGTACGTAGGTACACTTTACTTAGTAGTAGATAATTAATACATAATAATGAATACAAAATTGGGTAAGAAATAATCTTACTATTATAATAAATAGGAAAGTCTGTGTGAATGTTTGTTATAAGTAATCTTTGTACCTACTCAAGTTATTTAAATGAAATTTGGTATAAATAAACTATGAAGTGAATAATTAAACACGTGTTTTTAATTTTTACAGAATAATCCTTAAATATCCTTATATAATCTTTAAATAAAACTTCTGAAATTTGTACGAAAAAAAATCTGGTTCTTGGGCGAAGCCGCGGGACGCCTCTAGTTTTTTTATGTCTGACACCTGACAGCATTACTCGAGTTGGTTTTATAACTCGGTGATAGGTATACATACTTAGATATCTCGCGATTTGACCATTTTAGAAGCACCTACCTAGGTACCTAAAATGATTTTTTTATTTATTGAAAATGGTCGAGCGTTTGGCCACTATCTCAGGTAAGTAAAGATGTGGCCTAAGATGGAGCACGCTTTCCCAGAAGGAACTTATTCACTCTTGATTTGAAGACTCCGAGATCGTATTCTAGCGGGAAAACAGACGCTGGAAGCTCATTCCACTCTCTGGCCGTGCCAGATTATAAATCACATCGTGTTACCGTAACCGACACCGTCTGATCAACTCCAGCACAGCTCCAGACAACAACATGCCAAATCGGCAGGTTGGAGGCACGCAAGGTAGGTACAGGTAGGTACTTGCACATCTTTATTTTCAAATACATACCTACCTATACACCTACCTACTTACCTATACCTACCTACCTACCTATACCTACCTACCTACCTATACCTACCTATACCTACCTACTTACCTATACCTACCTACCTATACCTACCTACCTACCTATAGCTACCTACCTACCTATACCTACCTACCAATACCTACCTACCTACACCTACCTATACCTACCTAACTACCTAAACCTACCTACCTACCTATACCTACCTACCTACCTATACCTACCTACCTATACCTACCTATACCTACCTATACCTACCTATACCTACCTATCGACCTACCTACCTACCTATACCTACCTACCTACCTACCTAAACCTACCTACCTAAACCTACCTACCTATACCTACCTACCTATACCTACCTAAACCTACCTACCTACCTATACCTACCTACCTACCTATACCTACCTACCTACCTATACCTACCTACCTACCTAAACCTACCTACCTACCTATACCTACCTACCTACCTACCTACCTATACCTACCTACCTAAACCTACCTACCTACCTATACCTACCTATAATACCTACCTACCTATACCTACCTATAATACCTACCTACCTAAACCTACTTACCTACCTATACGTACCTACCTACCTATACCTACCTACCTACCTAAACCTACCTACACCTACCTACCTACCTATACGTACCTATCTACCTATACGTACCTACCTACCTACCTATACCTACCTACCTACCTACCTATACCTACCTACCTATACCTACCTACCTATACTTACCTACCTACCTATACCTACCTACCTACCTATACCTACCTACCTACCTATACCTACCTACCTACCTATACCTACCTACCTACCTATACCTACCTACCTACCTATACCTACCTACCTACCGATACTTACCTACCTACCTATACCTACCTACCTACCTATACCTACCTACCTACCTATACCTACCTACCTACCTATACCTACCTTCCTACCTATACCTACCTACCTACCTAAACCTACCTACCTACCTATACCTACCTACCTACCTATACCTCAGACCTCAGACATATCAAATGGAAACCCCCATTTAGGCGAACACAATTTTTTTGTAGATTCTATGCCTGGTTAGGTCCTTTCTTATACACAAAAATAAACAAAGCACTAAATTTATTTCCAAAAACAAGAAGAGGTTGCAAGAAGATTCTACATTCATGGCTTTTTGATAAAGACTATGATGAGACGGAAGCCGTCTTGTCATACTGTAAATAAGTAGGTGGGTATGTGTTGGCATTGCAATAGGTGATCAATTGAACTTGCAAAGTGAAGTTCGATCACTATTATATGAGTCACTTCATTCGAAGATATAATTAACCAGGTAGTACTTTAAACCTACTAGGCAGTCGCACGATTTTAAAAGTAAATCGATTTACTCGACTTCATGTTTTTTTTTTTTTTTTGAGGGTAGCTATGCCTTAGCTGGCTTTGTCCGCAAGGCGATGTCTTCATTTCTTCAGAGAAAATTTAAAATTTATTGGGTGGGTAGAATCATACCTACTATGGGTGGGTGATTTTATATCTTCGAATGAAGTGACTCATATAATAGTGATCGAACTTCACTTTGCAAGTTCAATTGATCACCTATTGATATTTCGTCACTTCATTCTTCAGATATAATTAACCAGGTAGATGTTTAGAGTATGCATCATTTGCAATCAAATATGCTTTTATAAAATCAAAATAAAATTTAAATTTAGAATTATAATACAAGCTTTACCCAAAATTAGTAGGTAGTTTGCTAGTATTTTTACTAACTATAGGTACCTACTGCAGAAAGACATCCTCAAACATTTTACAATGTAAGTTATGTTATTTTCTATTTGTTTTTATCGTTACCTAATACTTATAATCAAATAAGTAGGTACAAAAAGTAATTCGCTATTTTTCATTAATAAAAGATTTTGGTTTAGGGAAAAATCCCTTCTTATAGGGTGATTGTAAATCCTAGCAAAGTTTTGTGAGGATCCATGTCATCCGACCGTTTTCTGGAAAAAGTCAAACGAGACCTCAACGGAAGCCGCCGCTAATGCGTGTCTAGCGCTATATATGGTCATGTCAACTCCATTCTCCACTTTACATCAGCAGGACTCAAGCTTGATGTCATTAATCATTAATCCAGCGCAGCAGCCGGATAAAGCTTTGAATTTTCTTTGATAAATTGCAGGATCAAGGTCTGGTTCACCAGCAGTAGGAGTTTTTAAAAGATCAGAAAATTGGATTTGTTACCATTTAGGTATATTTTTGTTTGACACTTTATAAGCTAAAGCGCTTGAGCCCCTTATGCAGATATTACTGTCGTAATGACCGATGTAATGACCAGCAAAGTGAAGCACTAACCGAGAACCCCAAGTTAAAAAATGTTTTGGAATAGAGGGGTTTTGTTTGTATGTAAATGCCGTTTAGCATACGTCTAATGTTACCACCCAAAAGCAATGATAGTGCTGACCGTTGCAAATAAAAGGTTGATTAGAGTACCTCTGCTGAACTGTTATATTTTGAAAGTGAGTAGGTACATCCGCTGGTTGAGAAGTCAATAAGTCACCAGCAATAATATTTTAAATATTCATAGGTATTTACAATAATGTGTTCTGATTACGTCAGTTTAGAAACAATAAACTCCCAAATTTGCTACCACCCACTGTGGGTGGTACGTTGATACTACTAAAGACGGTGGATAACATTAAGTTTTAGACTAGACTTGCTAGAGGTGGGATGGTTTTCTGTTTAAAAGTAGTCCTGAGCTTCGCGGTTCCCAAGGTAGGACTTCTTTGTTATGACATTTAGTGGGATTGAAAATGATATTTTTTATAATGTAAATTATTCTAATATAGTATTTCAAAATCTAATACCGTCTTTAGGAAACCAGGAACCTGTCCAATTCCAGTTGCTTCATTGCTTAAATTTCTTAAGCACTTTAGGACAACAGAATATGCGGGAATGCATAGAAGTTGCTTTTCTGCTATCTAATCGTTAACGCGTCTATCGCCGAAGTATCTGGATTTCGTTTGTAGACTGTATAGTGGAACATTTCGTATAGGTGCGGAAAGCAAAATGGTTGAGCTATTGGAAAACTCAATGGAATAGTCCTCACTCTATATTAGGTATAGGTAGATATGTGTCGATATTAATTTAGCGTGATTCTTCGCTAGCTACGATGCACTAGCGTAACAATTTAAAACCATTTGTAATGTAGTAAGGAGCTCATACAAAATCAAGAAGCTTCTATAAAGACTTCTATGGCGAAATATATATATATATATATTTTTATCACTTTGTAACTTAGAGATAGGTAATAGTTCAACTATGTTTAGTACATTCTGGTGGTAATAATTGTATGTTTCCGATACATAAAATGTCACTGAGATAAATATAAAGCGTTAGTATTTTCTAATAGCTTTATTTACAGGTAGAAGCAAATAAGCCTCTTTAAGGAATTAATGAATGAATGAAGGTTTATTGCAGCTAGGGATCCGTGTTTAGGAATCAGTTTAGGCACGATCCTATGATCCGTCATATTAAAATGAATGAATTTAATGAGAGTTATTAAATTCAACATAAAAGGTTTATGAACTTTAGAATAAGTGGTCACAGTTAGTGAAAATAAAGACTCCTTGAGAGCGACCACAAACTAAAATAGCCCCTATGTATCTAATTCGATTAAATTATTAATCGCTGTTAGCATTTCAGGTTCATCATCGCAAGAAAGATGACTAAGTACCCTTTTCTATTGTACAGTATAAATAGATAGTTAACTTTTCGACTAACTAACTCTAACTCTACTAGTTAACTTCATAGAATAACTTAAATCCAATCAGTTTTATAATGGAACGACAATTATGAAAATATAGGTTATGCTCAGGGTGTACCCAATTTTATAATTGCGGTGCCGGAGCACGTGGCTTGCTCTAGTTTATAGTCTGAGCTGTCGGCCTCGCTCCTGCCTGAGGCCCCCTGCAACCTGCGGGGTTACCTCCCCCCCCATAGTTCATGTATAAGGAGGGCTGTTCTGTTCCCCACCCGGGGACGACTGGTCGTCGGATGGACTGACGCCACTACTGGTGCCTTTGCGGATGCGGTTATTTATTTTTTAATATCAGTAACTATAGTAATTTTTATAGCCTTTTAATCTTTAAACTAGTCTTAGTGAGAGCTTCTGACCAAATAATTACATCGTGGTCTTCATTCTGGATAAGATTTCATCACGATCCAGACCGGGAGTTAATAAGTTTCCCTTGACAATTTTATAACTTATGTATAAGAATTTTATAATAACTTCAATAAGTACCGAGAAGCCCCTGTTAATAGCAGTGGTGCCTTAGCCTAACTGCTGCTGAGCTGAGTCGACTCTCTTATCCTCTGTCCTAGTGGCATCAGATATTGTAGCAGCAATTTTACGTTTTAAATTGAGTGCTTGTAAGAAGCGCAGTTTTCTGAATTGCAAGACAAAAAACGGGCAAAGTAAACCAAAACATATAATATACACCAATACTTATCCATCATGCTTGGCAATGTCTCTTTGAAACCCACCGAGAGTTTTAAGAATTAGTTATAATTTACCTCGTACGAGCGTAAAAAGTGCACCTAATGCTTAATAGAATTGCCATGTGTTGTTCGACAGACAACTACCAGGCGACCCCAATGACCTACTTAACAAGAGTGATCTATATTGAATCTAATTATATAAATATTTAATTTAATGGTACTGTGATAATCCACGTTTACCATTTATTCAATAAGAGACCACGTGTTAACTTTCCGTTAACATCAAGGTTCTAATTTGCAAAAATAAGCAACTACCAGACTTAGTTGTAGTTTTTATAATATGTCGCTTTGCGAAAACCCACGTATAACCTTTAGCATAGCAGGTTATAATTTGAGAGTGTAAATGTCAGCAAGTAAAGCACCAAACGTGGTCCCAACATAGTGTAATTATTGTAATATTTTGCTTTGTGAAGATCTATGATTTGACTTTTAGCATATAGCAGCCGTGGTGGTTCTAATTTGCGAACCTAAATGTAAGTCAGTACCATACGTGGTAGTGTAATTGTTGTAATAAAGCGCTTTGGGAAACCCACAGTTAACCTCTAACAACCATTGAGGTTCTAATTTGTGAAAATAAATACAAGCAAGCATAATTGGTTATGTAATAGTTCCAATATTTGCTTTGTGAAAACGCACGGTTAACCTCTAAGCATAGAACAGTCATCGTTGTTCGAATGAGCGAAAATAAATGTTAGCAAGTTTTTATTCTATTATTTGCTTTGTGATAACCCTCGGTTAACCTCTAAGCATAGAACAGTCATCGTTGTTCGAATTAGCGAAAATAAATGTTTGCAAGTTTTAGTTCTATTATTAGCTTTGTGATAAGTAGTGATAACCCTCGGTTAACCTTTTGCATAGAACAGCCATCGTTTCGACCCACAGTCAATCTCCAGGCCTAAGTAGGTAGTTAGCCACCAGAGGTAAAATCTACCTTCTTGCTTTACGTACATTTCGCAAAAGTTAGCATTTAATAAAAGTTTGCAAGTTTTAGTTCTATTGTTTGCTTTGTGATAACCCTCGGTTAACCTCTAGCATAGAACAGCCATCGTTTTGACCCCAGGGTCAATCCCCCAGGCTTAAGTAGGTAGTTACCTACCAGAGGTAAAATCTACCTTCTTGCTTTATGTACGTTTCGCAAAAGTTTGTATTTCGTAAAAGTTTGCAAGTTTTAGTTCTATTATTTGCTTTGTGATAACCCTCGGTTAACCTCCAGCATAGAACAGCCATTGTTTTGACCCCAGGGTCAATCCCACAGGCTTAAGTAGGTAGTTACCTACCAGAGGTAAAATCTACCTTCTTGCTTTATGTACGTTTCGCAAAAGTTTGTATTTCGTAAAAGTTTGCAAGTTTTAGTTCTATTATTTGCTTCGTGATAACCCTCGGTTAACCTCCAGCATAGAACAGCCATTGTTTTGACCCCAGGGTCAATCCCACAGGCTTAAGTAGGTAGTTACCTACCAGAGGTAAAATCTACCTTCTTGCTTTACGAACATTTTGCAACAATACTTGAAAAGATAATAGCACTTTGCTTACCTTGTTCACTTAACTCCAAATCTGACGAATACACTATTATTCGTCGGCGTTTTTTATTCTCCTTCTCTTAATTTTATCATTATAACATAATCATGTCGAAACTTCACTTCGGCATGAGGAATAAATTTATTTTACAAGAGGGAGCTGTTACGTCCGTACGCTGCCTCGCACGAAAAAAGAATGAAGATATCGCCTTGCGGACAAAGCCAGCTAAGGCATAGCTACCCTCAAAAAAAAAAAAAACATGAAATCGAGTAAATCGATTTACTTTTAAAATCGTGCGACTGCCTAGTAGGTTTAAAGTACTACCTGGTTAATTATATCTGAAGAATGAAGTGACGAAATATCAATTGACTACTTACCTAGGTAGGAATTTCTAATTTATTGTCACTGAAATTGAATGTAACTCAAACAAAGAAGATATCGAAGTAACTACTATGTTCCGAGCATTTATTTAGTACTGTTTATGTCATTTTAAATTATAAACACAACTGCTTTTTGATCTCTTCAGCAAAGGGTATCCTAGTGTAGAGATCAAAGTGAAATCACCATTATTAGTCTCTATATAATTAGCAATAATAAGAATAATATTAAGTCAATGTGATTATGTTTTATGTATGTATTTTTGATCAATAAAATTTACTTTACCTACCTACCTACCTATACCTACCTACCTACCTATACTTACCTACCTACCTATACCTACCTACCTACCTATACCTACCTACCTACCTATACTTACCTACCTACCTATACCTACCTACCTACCTATACCTACCTACCTACCTATACTTACCTACCTACCTATACCTACCTACCTACCTATACCTACCTACCTACCTACCTACCTAAACCTAACTTGCGTGCGTGTAGAATCTTTTTTGTAGATAGATATCTATCTCAATTCAGGTCAAATAAATGATTATGATAAATGATTATGATGTATGATAAATGATTATTGATATTTCGTCACTTCATTCTTCAGATATAATTAACCAGGTAGTACTTTAAACCTACTAGGCAGTCGCACGATTTTAAAAGTAAATCGATTTACTCGATTTCATGTTTTTTTTTTTTTTGAGGGTAGCTATGCATTAGCTGGCTTTGTCCGCAAGGCGATGTCTTCATTTCTTTTTTCGTGCGAGGCAGCGTACGGACGTAACAGCTCCCTCTTGTAAAATAAATTTATTCCTCATGCCGAAGTGAAGTTTCGACATGATTTAATGTTATAATGATAAAATTAAGAGAAGGAGAATAAAAAACGCCGACGAATAATAGTGTATTCGTCAGATTTGGAGTTAAGTGAACAAGGTAAGCAAAGTGCTATTATCTTTTCAAGTATTGTTGCAAAATGTTCGTAAAGCAAGAAGGTAGATTTTACCTCTGGTAGGTAACCTACTTAAGCCTGTGGGATTGACCCTGGGGTCAAAACAATGGCTGTTCTATGCTGGAGGTTAACCGAGTGTTATCACGAAGCAAATAATAGAACTAAAACTTGCAAACTTTTACGAAATACAAACTTTTGCGAAACGTACATAAAGCAAGAAGGTAGATTTTACCTCTGGTAGGTAACTACCTACTTAAGCCTGTTAGATTGACCCTGGGGTCAAAACAATGGCTGTTCTATGCTGGAGGTTAACCGAGGGTTATCACAAAGCAAATAATAGAACTAAAACTTGCAAACTTTTATGAAATACAAACTTTTGCGAAACGTACATAAAGCAAGAAGGTAGATTTTACCTCTGGTAGGTAACTACCTACTTAAGCCTGGGGGATTGACCCTGGGGTCAAAACGATGGCTGTTCTATGCTAGAGGTTAACCGAGGGTTATCACAAAGCAAACAATAGAACTAAAACTTGCAAACTTTTATGAAATGCTAACTTTTGCGAAATGTACGTAAAGCAAGAAGGTAGATTTTACCTCTGGTGGGTAACTACCTACTTAGGCCTGGAGATTGACTGTGGGTCAAAATGATGGCTGTTCTATGCAAAAGGTTAACCGAGGGTTATCACTACTTATCACAAAGCAAATAATAGAACTAAAACTTGCAAATATTTATTTTCGCTAATTCGAACAACGATGACTGTTCTATGCTTAGAGGTTAACCGAGCGTTTTCACAAAGCAAATATTGGAACTATTACATAACCAATTATGCTTGCTTGTATTTATTTTCACAAATTAGAACCTCAATGGTTGTTAGAGGTTAACTGTGGGTTTCCCAAAGCGCTTTATTACAACAATTACACTACCACGTATGGTACTGACTTACATTTAGGTTCGCAAATTAGAACCACCACGGCTGCTATATGCTAAAAGTCAAATCATAGATCTTCACAAAGCAAAATATTACAATAATTACACTATGTTGGAACCACGTTTGGTGCTTTACTTGCTGACATTTACACTCTCAAATTATAACCTGCTATGCTAAAGGTTATACGTGGGTTTTCGCAAAGCGACATATTATAAAAACTACAACTAAGTCTGGTAGTTGCTTATTTTTGCAAATTAGAACCTTGATGTTAACGGAAAGTTAACACGTGGTCTCTTATTGAATAAATGGTAAACGTGGATTATCACAGTACCATTAAATTAAATATTTATATAATTAGATTCAATATAGATCACTCTTGTTAAGTAGGTCATTGGGTTCGCCTGGTGGTTGTCTGTCGAACAACACATGGCAATTCTATTAAGCATTAGGTGCACTTTTTACGCTCGTACGAGGTAAATTATAACTAATTCTTAAAACTCTCGGTGGGTTTCAAAGAGACATTGCCAAGCATGATGGATAAGTATTGGTGTATATTATATGTTTTGGTTTACTTTGCCCGTTTTTTGTCTTGCAATTCAGAAAACTGCGCTTCTTACAAGCACTCAATTTAAAACGTAAAATTGCTGCTACAATATCTGATGCCACTAGGACAGAGGATAAGAGAGTCGACTCAGCTCAGCTGCAGTTAAGCTAAGGCACCACTGCTATTAACAGGGGCTTCTCGGTACTTATTGAAGTTATTATAAAATTATTATACATAAGTTATAAAATTGTCAAGGGAAACTTATTAACTCCCGGTCTGGATCGTGATGAAATCTTATCCAGAATGAAGACCACGATGTAATTATTTGGTCAGAAGCTCTCACTAAGACTAGTTTAAAGATTAAAAGGCTATAAAAATTACTATAGTTACTGATATTAAAAAATAAATAACCGCATCCGCAAAGGCACCAGTAGTGGCGTCAGTCCATCCGACGACCAGTCGCCCCCGGGTGGGGAACAGAACAGCCCTCCTTATATATATACGTCGTTATACATGAACTATGGGGGGGGAGGTAACCCCGCAGGTTACAGGGGGCCTCAGGCAGGAGCGAGGCCGACAGCTCAGACTCTAAACTAGAGCAAGCCACGTGCTCCGGCACCGCAGTTATAAAATTGGGTACACCCTGAGCGTAACCTACATTTTTATAATTGTCGTTCCATTATAAAACTGATTGGATTTAAGTTATTCTATGAAGTTAACTAGTAGAGTTAGAGTTAGTTAGTCGAAAAGTTAACTATCTATTTATACTGTACAATAGAAAAGGGTACTTAGTCATCTTTCTTGCGATGATGAACCTGAAATGCTAACAGCGATTAATAATTTAATAGAATTAGATACATAGGGGATATTTTAGTTTATGGTCGCTCTCAAGGAGTCTTTATTTTCACTAACTGTGACCACTTATTCTAAAGTTCATAAACCTTTTATGTTGAATTTAATAACTCTCATTAAATTCATTCCTTTTAAGATGACGGATCATAGGATCGTGCCTAAACTGATTCCTAAACACGGATCCCTAGCTGCAATAAACCTTCATTCATTCATTAATTCCTTAAAGAGGCTTATTTGCTTCTACCTTGTAAATAAAGCTATTAGAAAATACTAACGCTTTATATTTATCTCAGTGACATTTTATGTATCGGAAACATACAATTATTACCACCAGAATGTAGTAAACATAGTTGAACTATTACCTATCTCTAAGTTACATAGTGATAAAAATATATATATATATTTTGCCATAGAAGTCTTTATAGAAGCTTCTTGATTTTGTATGAGCTCCTTACTACATTACAAATGGTTTTAAATTGTTACGCTAGTGCATCGTAGCTAGCGAAGAATCACGCTAAATTAATATCGACACATATCTACCTATATGTCGGCGACGAAACTTACTAAGTGATTTAATTTTAGTTTTTATTCGAAGTTTTATTACTATTGAACGTTTATTTGTAAATAATGAGCAGTTAAACATACATAGAAAGAATAAGTACCTACCTACTTGTCTCCGTAAACAATAGGACATAGATTAAGTGATAGTTGTTAGAGTCCGATCTAAGTACCTACTATTGTTCTCGAACGAATCGAAAGGAAAGACAGAGACAAGTAGATATGACAAAGATAGATATAGCTTCTAGAAAATTGTGGAAATGTAAGACAAGGACGGCGCACTTGAATGAAAGGGATAGAGTTACTGCTCTAGATATTTGTCGAGTTTTCTGGAATGTTTTGTATTGTTCGACGGATATATAAAAGGCCGCCCTTGTCCATTGAGTTTCATTCAGTTCTGTAATTCTATAAAGTAAACATTCAGTTGTGATTCTATCGAATAAAGATTCAGTCAAGTGATTATTCAGTGTTTGGCTCAGCCACCGAAGAGGCAGTAAACAAGTTGGTAGTGAAGAATCTACGGTTTCTCGTGAAGAGTGGAAGGTCGTCGTGCCCCAGCTAGCACATTACGCATTCAGGGGTGCGTGGCGGCGTGCGTACACCAGCGAAAGGAAGAAGGGACGCGCACGTCGAAAACATTGGGATACTTTCCCAGGACGTACTACGGATATCCTGGTACCGTCCGCAACAGTTGGTCCTTCGAGCCGGATCCCTGCTAGAAGAAGCTAGAAGATTCCAGAGGAAGATCCCAGAAGAAAGGAAGATAGAAGATGCCGGTCACGAGGTCACAGAAGGATGCCCCCTCATACCCTGTGTCCCGTCCAGAAGAAAAGGACGCGACAGAAGGAAAGTCAGGGTCAGAAGGGGTCACGTCTGTGTCAGGATCGGGAACTACGGGGACCACCTCGGACTCTTGGGGTGCAATGACTTCTCAAGAAACCTCGACCACAGAAGCTACTGCAACTACGGCGGTGTCCGGGAAGGGACAGAAAAAAGAAGCCGCACAGAAGATGACGAAGAAGACCCCAGACCAGGGAGAAGATGATTCCGCAACCCTGAAGCCGACGGGGGTCAGTCGTCGAGCCCGGTCCACGAAGACCACAAGTTCTTCAGCCAGAAGACGCGAGCTGGAAGCCAGAGAAGAATTGGCGCGCCTGGAACTGGAGCAAGTCCAGGCTGCGATGAAGCTGGCCCGTGTCAGATTGGAGCTGGCACAATGTGATGAAGAAGACTCCGTGGATGAAGACCAGGCAGAAAAAGAGGATAGAATAGCAAAGGTGCAGAACTGGATCCAGACGTCTGTATCGGAGGAACCAGCGCAGCAAGAGAAGCTCCTGGAGGAACTCCAGGAGGTGAAACCTGAAGAGAAGCCATCAGTAGGAGGAGCTATGATTGAGATTCAAGCTTTAACGACAGCCTTGAAGGAAGCCTTCGCTGGAGGAAGGGGTCCAGCATCTCAACCGAACTATATCCATGAGCTACCCTACTTCGATGGCAACAGCAGCGAATGGTTGGCGTTCAAGATCGTATACTCTGATACAGCACCGATGTTCAACGACGTCCAGAACATGGCTCGATTGAGAAGAGCATTAAAAGGCAACGCAAGAGAAGCTATCAAGAGTTTGCTGTACTCCGAAGCATCTCCAATGGAAGTCATGGAAGCCCTTAGAAGAAGATACGGAAGACCTGATGCGTTGGTACTGGCCGAACTGGACAAGGTCAGGGCGTTATCGAAGATTACGGAGAACCCGAGAGACATCTGCATCTTCGCAAGCCAGATCAGCAACATCGTAGCAACGATCAAGGGACTGAAGAAGCCACAGTACCTGCATGCACCAGAGATAGTGAAGCACATCGTGGACAAGATGCCGACAGTTCTCAAGTTCCGTTGGTACGACTTCACTGCAGCATCGGAAGAAGGCGATTTCTCCGACCTCACGCTTGTATCAAGGTTCCTTGACGCAGAAGCAGACAAGTGCGCAGCCTTCGCAATATCAGAGGATAAGGATAGCAGCTTCAACAAGACTAGACAAGTGGCGCACTCCATAAAGAAAAAGGACCCAGGGAAGGCAGAGAAGAATTGCCCCATCTGTAAAGGTGAACACTTCCTCGTGGAATGCCAGAAGTTCCTTAAGGCATCTGTTCAAGACCGATGGGCTGCCGTCAAGGGAAGTTGCGTCTGCTTCAAGTGCCTTCAAGGAAGACATAGGAAGGAGAGCTGCAAAAAGCCATCGTGCAAAGAGTGCAAGAGGTGGCACCATCATCTGCTACACGTGGAGTCTGAAGTTAGGACCTCGAGTGAGAAGACAGAATCATCACCAGAGGCAACAGATGTCAACGGATCAGTGAACGCGATGAACAACGCAAGGGCATACCTGAAGATCATACAAGTGGAAGTCTTCGGGTCAAAGGCATCCAAGAAGATATTAGCCCTCTTGGACGAAGGGTCGACAGTGTCGCTGCTGGACAAGAAGGTGGCAGAAGAAATCGGCGCTCAGGGAAACAAGGAAGAATTGGTCATCGAGACAGTGGGAGGCAAGCTCATCAGGAAGAAGGACTCTCAGGTACTGGACCTCAAGCTGAAAGGAGTTCATCAAGGACAACGGAGGATCCTGAAGAGAGTTCGGACTGTCGACGATCTGAAGCTTGCGCCGCAGTTCCTGGACAAGAAGAGGATACAGGAGTACCCACATCTCAGGAAGATCGCCGAGACTCTACATCATGAAGGGGAATCACCACAGCTGCTCATTGGACAAGACAACTGGGAGCTGATTGTGACTCGAGAAATAAGAAGAGGGAAACCAGGTGAACCGGTTGCTTCCAGAACAGGACTTGGATGGGTGCTTCACGGGACCGACGTTGGAAGTGCAAAGCAAGTGCATTTCCTCAACACGTGTTTCCACGTCACCACACAGGAGGAGGAGATGCACCAAACCATCAAGGATCACTTCGCCATCGAAGCGCTTGGTGTGCAGCCCAGAAGACCAACAACGGAGAAGACAGAAGTGGATCTCAGCGAGAAAGAGGAGGAACCTCTGAGACTACGCTGGATCACGGAACGGGACTCAATTGGTTTCAAGGCAAATCTTCAGAAGACGTCAGAAGATATAGCAAGGGGGCTCCAAGTGCCCACAAAAAGGGAAGTCACCAGCGCCGTGATGTCGACCTTCGATCCATTAGGATTGGCATCACCAGTTCTCGCCCAGAGCAATAAGCTGCTTCAAGACATCTGGAGGAGCAGCATTGGATGGGATAAAGAGATCGAGGAAAAGGAGTACGCAGCATGGATGCAGACCCCGAGATGCCTAGCGCCGCATCGCACCGAGGGGGAGCTGCACTCCTCCACGGATGCCAGTGAGACGGCGTATGCAGCTGCAGTCTACTGGAGAACGGAGGACCAGTGCTGCGGAACTACAAGTTGGAGACATCGTATTGATCGTCGACATTCTACCGAGATGTACCTGGCCACGCGGCAGAATCCAGCGAGTGTATCCTGGAACAGATGGACGTACCCGGATCGTCGACGTCGAGCCCAAAGTAGGAGTACTGCGGAGACCGAGTTCGAGAGCGGTGCTGTTGGTGCAGGGAGAATCGCCGAGTCAGAAGATTGGTGCGACGCACGAGGGGGAGAATGTCGGCGACGAAACTTACTAAGTGATTTAATTTTAGTTTTTATTCGAAGTTTTATTACTATTGAACGTTTATTTGTAAATAATGAGCAGTTAAACATACATAGAAAGAATAAGTACCTACCTACTTGTCTCCGTAAACAATAGGACATAGATTAAGTGATAGTTGTTAGAGTCCGATCTAAGTACCTACTATTGTTCTCGAACGAATCGAAAGGAAAGACAGAGACAAGTAGATATGACAAAGATAGATATAGCTTCTAGAAAATTGTGGAAATGTAAGACAAGGACGGCGCACTTGAATGAAAGGGATAGAGTTACTGCTCTAGATATTTGTCGAGTTTTCTGGAATGTTTTGTATTGTTCGACGGATATATAAAAGGCCGCCCTTGTCCATTGAGTTTCATTCAGTTCTGTAATTCTATAAAGTAAACATTCAGTTGTGATTCTATCGAATAAAGATTCAGTCAAGTGATTATTCAGTGTTTGGCTCAGCCACCGAAGAGGCAGTAAACAAGTTGGTAGTGAAGAATCTACGGTTTCTCGTGAAGAGTGGAAGGTCGTCGTGCCCCAGCTAGCACATTACGCATTCAGGGGTGCGTGGCGGCGTGCGTACACCAGCGAAAGGAAGAAGGGACGCGCACGTCGAAAACATTGGGATACTTTCCCAGGACGTACTACGGATATCCTGGTACCGTCCGCAACACTATACCTAATATAGAGTGAGGACTATTCCATTGAGTTTTCCAATAGCTCAACCATTTTGCTTTCCGCACCTATACGAAATGTTCGACTATACAGCGAAATCCAGATACTTCGGCGATAGACGCGTTAACGATTAGATAGCAGAAAAGCAACTTCTATGCATTCCCTAAAGTAGTCCTAGTCCTAAAGTGCTTAAGAAATTTAAGCAATGAAGCAACTGGAATTGGACAGGTTCCTGGTTTCCTAAAGACGGTATTAGATTTTGAAATACTATATTAGAATAATTTACATTATAAAAAATATCATTTTCAATCCCACTAAATATCATAACAAAAAAGTCCTACCTTGGGAACCGCGAAGCTCAGGACTACTTTTAAACAGCAAACTATCCCACCTCTAGCAAGTCTAGTCTAAAACTTTATGTTATCCACCGTCTTTAGTAGTATCAACGTACCACCCACAGTGGGTGGTAGCAAATTTGGGAGTTTATTGTTTCTAAACTGACGTAATCAGAACACATTATTGTAAATACCTATGAATATTTAAAATATTATTGCTGGTGACTTATTGACTTCTCAACCAGCGGATGTACCTACTCACTTTCAAAATATAAGAGAGAGAGCAGAGGTACTCTAATCAACCTTTTATTTGCAACGGTCAGCACTATCATTGCTTTTGGGTGGTAACATTAGACGTATGCTAAACGGCATTTACATACAAACAAAACCCCTCTATTCCAAAACATTTTTTAACTTGGGGTTCTCGGTTAGTGCTTCACTTTGCTGGTCATTACATCGGTCATTACGACAGTAATACCTGCATAAGGGGCTCAAGCGCTTTAGCTTATAAAGTGTCAAACAAAAATATACCTAAATGGTAACAAATCCAATTTTCTGATCTTTTAAAAAACTCCTACTGCTGGTGAACCAGACCTTGATCCTGCAATTTATCAAAGAAAATTCAAAGCTTTATCCGGCTGCTGCGCTGGATTAATGATTAATGACATCAAGCTTGAGTCCTGCTGATGTAAAGTGGAGAATGGAGTTGACATGACCATATATAGCGCTAGACACGCATTAGCGGCGGCTTCCGTTGAGGTCTCGTTTGACTTTTTCCAGAAAACGGTTGGATGGCATGGATCCTCACAAAACTTTGCTAGGATTTACAATCACCCTATGAGAAGGGATTTTTCCCTAAACCAAAATCTTTTATTAATGAAAAATAGCGAATTACTTTTTGTACCTACTTATTTGATTATAAGTATTAGGTAACGATAAAAACAAATAGAAAATAACATAACTTACATTGTAAAATGTTTGAGGATGTCTTTCTGCAGTAGGTACCTATAGTTAGTAAAAATACTAGCAAACTACCTACTAATTTTGGGTAAAGCTTGTATTATAATTCTAAATTTAAATTTTATTTTGATTTTATAAAAGCATATTTGATTGCAAATGATGCATACTCTAAACATCTACCTGGTTAATTATATCTGAAGAATGAAGTGACGAAATATCAATAGGTGATCAATTGAACTTGCAAAGTGAAGTTCGATCACTATTATATGAGTCACTTCATTCGAAGATATAAAATCACCCACCCATAGTAGGTATGATTCTACCCACCCAATAAATTTTAAATTTTCTCTGAAGAAATGAAGACATCGCCTTGCGGACAAAGCCAGCTAAGGCATAGCTACCCTCAAAAAAAAAAAAAAAAACATGAAGTCGAGTAAATCGATTTACTTTTAAAATCGTGCGACTGCCTAGTAGGTTTAAAGTACTACCTGGTTAATTATATCTTCGAATGAAGTGACTCATATAATAGTGATCGAACTTCACTTTGCAAGTTCAATTGATCACCTATTATTAATTACAAATAAGTTTTTGCGAGATTCAAATCGGGCTCTAACAAAATGACGCGACGCGACGCAAAGAACAGATCTCGCACCGGTAAGTAATCGTTCAATCGGTCAATGACAAAATGCATGATCGAATTAGGGCGGAAACATATTTACGTGTCCTGGCGTGTCGCGATTAGAGGATTCGATTCCGGGATCCCGGGATTCGGGATCCCGGTCGTTTTTCGATCCCGAAAATTTCGGGATTACATTTGTCCAAATCCCGGGATTTTCGGGATTGAGAAAAGTTCTTAAACTTGTTACAAATAAAAAAAACCGAAGCGTATAAATGTAATAAACATAAATTATCAACTAAAAATTATATCAATTTCTTATATAAAACATTAAGGGCCTCTTTTACCACCCTCAAGTAAAGT
Source organism: Eupithecia centaureata (assembly GCA_944547425.1). NCBI lineage: Eukaryota > Metazoa > Arthropoda > Insecta > Lepidoptera > Geometridae > Eupithecia > Eupithecia centaureata. The sequence goes on from CALYMT010000096.1 coordinate 44,603, forward strand.
TGAGAGTAGGCTAACCGCCGGTTAATGATACCTGTAACCTCATGTGAAAATTTCACGACGTTCGAGTAGCGCTAATCATATCAAGCACCAATCAATCATATATTTAACTGACCTGTAACTTAATTGCCACGACATCTGCCAACCGTGTTTAGTTAACAGATGTCCGTTGTCATTTTGGGTAGATCAAATCAGATAAAAACCACCAATTTCTTTAAAATGAATGCAAGCAATGGTTTATTTTACTTAATTGATCATCAATTTGATGAATTAGAAGATTCCACGACGCAACAACCCATAATTCGTGTATTAAAATTCTGTGTTGATTGTTTTACAGACCTAAATGAAACCGATTTTGTGTTAGATTTCGTGTATTGAAGTATGCAGTAAACCAAGTGCTTAATTTAATAATACTTATAAAAATCCCTAATTCGCAAAGGCGTGTGGTTATTTGTCATTACACAAATGTTTCTTCTTAAAGGTACCTAACCTATAAAATCTACTGAACTTCTGAACAATAGGTAACCATAGGTACCTACGTTTAATCTCTTCTACACCCTCACTCCTACAAGCTTTCCAAACACCAAACTCAAAACACCACAAATGACAATACAATTGACAACTGACAAAGACATTTTTCGTTTATTGAACGATGATTTAACGAATGTAACGCTTGATTTTTTTTCGTCATTCACTTAACCAGTAAGTTGTTTGTTACTCGAATCTCTATTTTCGTTTGTGAAATTGACAAAAGATACTCGTAGCTTTTACTTGCTAATTAACGCTAACTAGAAAGTAACTAATCAACGCTTTATGTGGAGATGGTGAATGAGGCCCTAAAAATAACAACAAGGAACATTTGATCATTTCGGTTAACATCGGTTTAGTTTTATTTTTAAATTATGATTTAAAAATAATTGACTATAAAAAACTGGAAATTAGAGTTGAGTAGTAGAATTCCTAAATTTTAATATCAGTATAAGCTCTTTTTTGTAACAAGTAATACTATTAAAATACCATGTAGTTACCTGTATAAAAAAAGCATTCCTTTAACAGGTAATCAATAGCCTCCACGACCGCGTCGTGGTAAAATTTACTGGAAAATTATTTTTTGGCAACAAATAGACCTGCCTTTTTGATTGACAAAATACGTTTAGCCATGATTAAATTTTGTTTGATTGACTGATAACTGGTAATATTTGGGCGCTTATTTACCTAAAGTTGGGGCGAAGACACAACAAGGAGTTTTTAAAACTTTTTCAGGAATCCTGATAAATACCACAAATTATAAAATTCAAGAAATTTCTCTAAAAAAAATTATAATTCACTTTTAAGCTGTTGTGTATTTCAATAAAATCATGAAATTAAAAAAAAAATAGAATTTTTTAAATGTTTTTTCGATGGCAATATCGGTTTTAGTGAAAAACGAGTAGTAATAAGTGTGTTTTATATTTAATCTATAAATAAGATTCCAACGAAAATAAATAACATTCTAGAACATTTTGGAATTCTTCGGATTTTATATGAATTCCCGAAAAAAGTTTTAAATTTATTTGGTTTTAACAGCTCGTGTTGTGTCGTCGCTCAAAGTTAAGGTAAATAAGTGCCCGAACATCCGATCACTGCTGATAACGAAACCCTTTTGTGGTTAGTTTAATTAGTATTTTCTATCTGTTTACGGTACAAAAGTAGAATAAAAAAAGTCTATTTATATTTATAGTACTAATTAATTGAAAAAGGAAGTTATTGTGGTTTTAATTGATTTTTACTTTGTTTGTGAAAGTAAATAAAAGTTGATTTTCATATATTACTTCGATTTCATTTACCTGTTTACGATCCCGGGATTATCCCGGGATCCCGGGATCACGTTTCAAAAATCCCGCAATCCCGGGATTGAAAATAAAGACCGGGATCGAATCCTCTAGTCGCGATGCTTACTGTCGCGGCTGTGAGAGTGCACACTAACGTGTCGCGACACGAGGTGTTATGGCCCAGTGTTGCCATATATACAGATTTATCTGTATCTGTAGAGAATTTTGACCACAAATACAGATTACAGATTAAGCCAAATCTGTAAAACTTATATTCAGATTAATACAGATCACATAGTCTATGATGAAATAATTGAATACTTTAGTTTATTTTTGTTTTTGCGCTAAGATTTCGTGCCAACCTACTAATATTAATGTATTTCAGGAACCTGTTTGTGTTGTCAACGTCATGTGTTGTCATTTTGCTGCAAATAATACTAAATTAAAAAATGTTCGCGCCACGAGCCACGCGCCAGTATAGAAACACATTTGACTGTTGTGTCGTTTCGCGACATAACCCCCACCACCGCTCTGGCGCAATCGGTGGCTAGCAGTCTGCGACACGATAGACCGTGTCGCGACACGACACGCCATACAAGTTTGTCCCTAACCATACTAAATGTATGAAACCGATATGCTTCTGGCGCGCCCCGACACACCGCGACACGCAAGTATGTTTCTGGCATTAAACGAAAACTCGAAGTGAGGCGATGATAGGCCGCCGGCAAAATCAATCATTTATTTTTACTTATTTAAAATAAGATTATTAAAAAACTAAAAAAGGCCTCCCCTATTATCTTTGTCTAATCTACTATCATAAAAAAAATCAAAGGGCTAGGGACACTTTTTGTATGATTTTTCGAGCCGGACATGTTTTTTTCCACCCTGGGAGAATCACCCATATCATCAGTGTGAGTGATACTCGAGAGTTTTGATACCAGATATTTAATAATAATAAAGCAAACATACCAACATACTGTAATATTAAATTTCACCTTCCCTGCTCGAAAAGGGTATATATGCGTTATGTAAACCTAACCGATAGCAAGTGACTGTAGCACTACTGTCTAAAAAAGGTTATGATTTTACCAAAAAAATCATAACATTAGAAGATCAAGTGCGAGCCAACTTTGACAAATTTTCATATACATTAAGTAAGTACCTAGGTAGAAGTAGTGAGATTGAATTTAAAACATCAAAATAAAATGTATGATTTTTTTTATTCGTTATTCGAACTTGCCTCTGTTCATCAGGGGTGCAGGGGTATTCAGAAATTCCATTTCCGAGCCTTCGACTTCGACACAGATTCTCGCGAAATTCAAATGAAAGAAATCTATACTTATAATAAAACTGTAACAGGTCCAATTCTGTACATTGAAGATATTTTGAAAATTTTTTTTGGAGGGCACTCTATTATCGATACTCAAGCCAAAACTGTATTTTTTTTCATTCATGTTTGTCTGTCTGTCTGTCTGTCTGTCTGTCTGTCTGTCTGTATCGTAAACGCGCATCACGCCGAAACTACTTGATGGATTGAAATGAAACTCGGCATGATTATAGGTCATACTACGAGGAAGGACATAGGATACTTTTTATCCCGGAATTCAGTAAGGTTCTCATGGGAGAGGGTATGAAAGTAAAATTCCTTTACCGCGCATCACACCGAAACTGCTGAATGAGTTGGAATGAAACTCGGGACGATTTGAGTTCATAGTACAAGGAAGGACATGAGATACTTTTTATCCCGGAATTCGGTAAGGTTCCCCTGGGAGAGAGGGTGAAAGAAAAATTATTTAACCACGCATCACGACGGAATTGAATGAATTCGAATGGAACTCGGGACGATTGGACATGGGATACATTTTATCCCGGAATTCAGTTTGGTTCCCCTGGGCTATACGGGTTTTCAAAAATTTCTCACAGCATCACTGAACGACGCGTGTGTACGCGTCGTTCAGATGCTGAGAGAAATTTTTGAAAACCCGTATAGCCCAGGGGAACCAAACTGAATTGAACTGATAAACGCGAAAGTTTGTAAGTATGAATGGATGGATAGATTGATAGATGGATGGATGTTTGTTACTCTTTCACGCAAAAACTGCTGAACTGATCTGGATGAAATTTGGCACAGAGATAGATTATAAGCGGGAATAAGAAGTAGGCTTTATTTTATCCCGAAAATCCCACGGGAAAGGGAATTACGCAAGTACAATATATGTACAAATCGCGAGTACTCCAAATACTAATCATGCGCAGACGAAGTCGCGTGAATAATATAAGAGATTCATTATTAAAAATCAACATATCACCAAAAGATCCACGATGTGTTATGATGTGTATTTTTTATAAAATCCGGCCGCAAATAAGGCTGTTAAGGATGAATAATATTTAATTTAAAATACTGGTGGCCTAATTTTGATAAGCAACCTGGCAGACCTATATATGTTCTCCTTCTTACAAATAAACATAAAAATTTGGCCTGAAGCAAAAAACGATGAGCGGGCTAATCCTGCAGTCGGATCTCATACGGTGTTGATGGCATTTAAATAGAATTTCATCAACTTTTAGAATTTGATGACATTTCGTAAATGATTTTAACTTTACACAAAATGTTTAACTTTAACTTTTATGCACCTCATATTTCACATTTCTGACTGTACTTGGCTGTAGAAACAAAGAGGTTATTTTGAATATCGAAGTTCTCACTGTACGGATCTCTTTGGTATATTTTCATACATTTCATTTCAATTTCGGTTAAGGTTACATGACGCATAAGGGATCCTTTTCGAGCAGGGTGGGTGCAATAAATATAACTATATATTGGTATGTTAATCCTTCCTGACTGGTATACATATATATATATATGTGTGTGTCACAGTGGAGCTACCTCTAGACTGTTTGCAATCGTCTGCAGTTAGCGCAATTGTTTCAATTGTATATACTGAAAAAAATAGTTTCAATTTCTTTATATTAATCAATTTGTAATTTCGTAGTTAATTAAGCCAATTTTTACTAAAGTGATGAAAATCTGGTAGGTATCAAAACTCTCGAGTCTCACTCACACTGATAATATACATTTTAAAGGACGGTGAAGCTTACCCGAAGTTAGATTCATGTTATTTGGATGAAAATAACAAAAATTGAAAACTCAACGTAGAGCATCCGATCTTTTGTCTACAGCATGAACATATTTCGTACAATTTTTTACACATTACAGTCCTCTCCTATCATACATAGTTTTTTAGGTACAAGCCTAAATATGATACAACGCTAGGGAGCATGCTCCCTAGCGTTGTACCAAACCGACATTCTAGTCTTGAATGAAAACTTCACGTACAATTTTTTATATTAGACGAACAATTTCGAACCTAAAACGTACAATTTTTTCATGTATAAATAACCTATGATCTAGATCTTTACAATGCTAGTGAGCATCACACAGCGTTGTTGATTGAATTTTAGAAATCGCTGGAACATGTACCTATGTCAATATTCAGTCTACATCTAATGGTTTCTGAAATTGTTTCAAATTCTAAGTTTCATAGTTTATTTAATATCACGTATTTTATCTTACGAAATTTTTTCTTAAAAAACTGGGGGTTGTGCAATAAAATTTTAAAATTGATGACAAAAACATTCCCTTGTTTACAGATCACTGAAAACATGTTGAAAGTAAAACTTTATGTTAATAATAAAACATGTCTTATTCTTTATTCTGTTTTTGACACACATATTGTTCTCTATTTCACAAATAAGCGTACACGCAGGCAAAGTCGCGGCATGCAGCTAGTAATTATAAAAATATATATATTATAAAACTAAATAGCTGGGAAAATATGGACGCGCAAAGCTAGAGATAGAGAGAATTGGAGATCCTTGGAAGAGGCATACACCAGGTCCATATCACAATTAAATAAACTGACAGCAAGAAACACGATGACTACGAATGAATATTTTTATTTAATGCATGACAAACTAATATTTAATTATTTTCTTGTGACTGACTTAATAATATAATTTTTATCATTAATTCAATCGTAGGTTTAAGCAATGTAAAAGGAATTCTTTATTATATGTCTTGCAAATTGTTATGAGAAATTGTTGTGATATGTGATATCGGAATAAAGCGCTTTTTATTTATTTATTTATATTATAAAACTGTTCAACAGAAAAAAAAATCAAAACGGTGGATAACCGGCCGCGAAGCTAGGCTGAAGCAGCTGGTGACTAGGGTTGCAGACAGAGGAACTTCCTGACAATACGCGCCGAGTCCAGGAGAACCCCTTTTTGGATCTGGCCCTTGACCCAACTTACTCTCTATTTAGCGAGTCTCTTGAGATGTTTATAGCGGCTCTTCGTTACTATTGGTCTAAGATTAGCCCGCTCATACGGCTCTCCGAAACCAAAACCTAGTAAGAGCCATTTTTTTGTAAACGCTTTTATCGTCATCCGTTTCTTGAATTTTGAGCCACGTGTTATGAAAAAACACCCGTAGGTATTTCATCTTATTTAGAATCAAAGTGACGTGACCCACTAATCCTAGTAACTCCACTTGCTACATTGCGAAACAAAATCAAAATCCTAGCATGTAACATGTCCATTTACATTTCATTCATAGTGTTTGAGTTTGAAATTACTACTTACTAGGTTTTTCAATTTGGGATTGGCTATTACTAAGTTTTTAATAAATGTCTTTTTTGATATATTTTTGTACCATTTACTTATTATTTTATGTCAAATCAAGCTAAGTCAGGTCAGCCAAATTTGAGTAAAACTTTTAAAAACTTGGTTTTTAGTGACGAACACTATAAACTATTCCAATCTTCCAACTTTAAAGCCTATTAAGAGACTACTAGGTTTCTGATTTTGTTTCTTGATTAATCGTCTGAAAATATTTATGTAGTAAGTCTCATAAAACGTGTATGTGCTACAGTTTTTCGATTTTAATACTGTCTATTTGAAAAAAAACATTACCAAATAATCACGAACAAATAGTTCATCAAATTTCTTACTATTGAAGAGGCAGGTAAAAAATTTTGATTCGCTTCTCCTGTAATTTTTTCACAATGGCTCTTACTGGCTTTGGTTTGGGACAGCCGCATAGTTTTGTGCTTAAAACCAAATTTTTATGTTTATTTGTAAGAAGGATAATTTGTATCTACCAGGTTGTCTATCAAAATTTGGCCGCAACTTTTCCAAATAATAAGTAAAAACCGTCTCCTTGAAAGTTGTTGTTTTGCAACTGTAACCTTATTCGTAAGATACAATGAAATTTCATTCATCAGAATTTCATAAAAAGTTACTTTTTACTTCATCCAGTCCTATCCATAGTCATGAAGAGTTAACAAACATCCATCCATCCATCCACACATTTTTACATCTCGACATTCAAACTTACGCATTCACAAGATTAGTGTTATGTCTGCGGTAAATTAGATATGTATCGAACAACCTTCCTGCAAAATTTAATATTCATCCGTAACTTTTTTCTGCGACGCTTAAATGTTTGAAATAAAGAGGTATTGGAAGGTATTAAAAAGATATTAAATATTTACAAAGGATTTTTCAAGTTTTACTGCCTCTAACTATGTGAAAAAGATGTGGTCCAGACAACCTGACGTCAGAATGTCTGACCACTTTCTTTTCAAATTATTTCACAGCTCATCGAGGTACTAAATAATTTAACTGAGGTATCAAATAGTATTGAAAAGGTATTGGAATTTGATAGTTTCCAAATTTATAATATCGCACTTGGTCCAGGGGTCCTGACGCTAACGTTTTTGAGTACGGTCATGTGTACGCTAGCTTGATCGTTATGCTAGCGTACCCACTAAGAATGGTCATTATTTTCGAAACCAGAGAGGCACTATTTATTCTAGTTTTGCATTAATTATGCAGTGTTTATACAGTATTTATTAGGCATAACAACAATCGTGAATTCGATTATGGGTACGCTACCATCACGGAC
>CALYMT010000097.1:0-25000 GCA_944547425.1 Eupithecia centaureata
GTTACCCATCAGTTTTAGTTTAGTTGATTTTATTTCGTACTTGCTGTGGTCGTTATCTAAAAACTCTTTAATACTAGAGGTATATAGCGTCTTGTCAAGCAAAAAATTTCACTTTTAGTAAGTTTAAGATCTATCGGGAGCTTGTTTATATAGCTTTTGGCCCATTATTTTAGGGAGCCGTTTTGCGATTTTCAGTCGATGGTGAATCGGCTCTAGCATTATTTTCTGCATCGTGGCACGTTTGCTACTTTCGCCTCCGATTGTATATTCTTTCAAATTATTTTTTTTATGAATACCGCTACTGATGCTAATTTCCGAAGGTTTTTGACTCTCTGTATTTCGCTTTCATTAATACTCTTATGGCACGCTTTTGTAATTTAAGTATACAATCGTAATCTGTAGAGCTCCCGAATAAAATGATACCATAAGACATAATTGAGTAAATATATGCGTAATAAATGTCTTTCAGAGCTTTATGTGTCCAAGTGTCCTGTAAGGTCTTAAGGAAATAAAGCATTTTGAATTTGAATATCTAAAGAAATGGGTCTAAGTTGCTTAAGCGCGTAAATTACTTTCGCCATTTTTTTACAGGTCGACTCAATATGTTTCTTCCAAGATCCACGACACGGGCCCTGAGCCTAGTGTGGGGCCGTAGCCAATCAAATAGACATACAATTAGACATACTTAATTTTAAAATATTTTAACTGTACAATAGTCCTAAGTATATAAAATTGTTAACCTTTCTTTGAATAAATATTACTCTACTTACTTACTAAGATAGTAATGGATCTAGTTTATTTATTTATTAAGGAATAACTAACGACTACATTAAAAACGTTCGTTTAAATAAGTCCATTAATGGTATTGATATTTTATTGGTATTTTGAGCATTATTATTTGAGTGGTTAAATGAGGTCAAAAATTATATCTATGGCTATGTATTTCATCAAAACGTTAAGTTTTATCATAAAAATATATCGACAAAAATTGTAAATCATAAAATTATATACAAAAAATGGTTAGGTTCGGTTCGGTTCGGTTAGGCTAGGTTCGGTTAGGTTCGGTTCGGTTCGGTTCGTTAGGTTAGGTTAGGTTAGGTTAGGTTAGGTTAGGTTAGGTTAGGTTAGGTTAGGTTAGGTTAGGTTAGGTTAGGTTAGTCCACCAGTCGTGGAACCTAACCTAACTTTACCTAACTAACGTAACCTAACCTAACCTAACCTAACCTAACCTAACCTAACCTAACCTAACCTAACCTAACCTAACCTAACCTAACCTAACCTAACCTAACCTAACCTAACCTAACCTAACCTAACGAACCGAACCGAACCGAACCGAACCTAACCGAACCTAATCGAACCTAGCCTAACCTAACCTAACCTAACCTAACCTAACCTAACCTAATCTAACCTAACCTAACCTAACCTAACCTAACCTAACCTAACCTAACCTAACCTAACCTAACGAACCGAACCGAACCGAACCGAACCTAACCGAACCTAGCCTAACCTAACCTAACCTAACCTAACCTAACCTAACCTAACCTAACCTAACCTAACCTAACCTAACCTAACCTAACCTAACCTAACCTAACCTAACCTAACCTAACCTAACCTAACCTAACCTAACCTAACCTAACCCAGTCGCGCTCCAAACGCCATCGAAAACGCCACGAAATTCGACCGCTCCGCACGGGAAAAATCACTAAAATAGTAATTCTCAACGATACAGTGCAGTGCAATACGTCAAAAGTTGCGGAAAGTGACAGCGCACACGGTATTGAAGTCTGTTCTGCGCTAAGTGATTTTTTAAAAGAGTTATAAGTGGAAAAGTGAAATTTTTCAAAAGTTTTAAAGTTCGAAGGCGTTTTTCTCAAAATTGGCAGCGACGACCTATGCTTTTTATTTGACCCCTGGAAGGGCCTCCTGGAGCTCTACACATTGGACGTTTTTGCCGATTTTTTCCGCGCAGGCGCGCGGAAATAAAGGCAAAAAAACAAAAACCACGTGGCCACGTGGTGACCGATCCAGACGACTTTGATTCAATTTGGAAGAATAACTACTTGGACGTCACCTCCCCGAGTACAGCGGCGTTTTCAGAATCAAGATATGTAAATTTTTTACTTAGATATAAATTTTTAATTTTTTTACAAATTTCAAACAATCATATCTCTGAAACGAAATCTTTTAGCTATCTTTTTTAAATTGTTATCTTTTAGCTCATCAAGTAACCTATATTTTTTTGAAAATTTCGGATTTTTATGAAAAGTACTTTTTGAGTTATGATTTTTTAAAGTTTTTATGTTTCCACGTGGTACCAGTTAGGGCATATATTTTTTTTAGTTTCTTGACTGCTTTTATTGAAGCCATATTTTTTATTGACCTGGTCTTCAAAAATTCTAAATTTTTGTGTAACACTCCTATTTTTTCAACATTTTCAGTAAATTCTTACAGTTTTTTCAAGATATTTCTTTCAATAATCATATTTAAATTATTTGATCACTAAAATTGTAATTAAATCATTAAGACCTATGTAACAAGCCCAAACACGGGCTATTTATCTTAAAAATTGAGAAAGTTAGACCAAAGTCGGCCATTTTGGAGGCCATCTTGAATATTTTATAATTTTGTTATCTCCGGAACCAAGAGGCGTAGAAGGTCGGGATTTTCACAGTTACTATTGTTATTGCTTGCGCAAGCCCCTTGCGAAGTCTTGACTCTAGGTAGAGCACTGACTCTACCGACTAAAACTGGGCTCACGAAAGCACTATCAATAACATTTAAGCCCCCCCATAGAAAGCCCCAGCTCAATCGGACAACGGGTTGCTGAGATACGGCACTTCCGCACTCCGGCGGCCATTTAGTTTAGCCATCTTTGTTTTACATAAGTTGTCATAGCTTTGAAACCTGTGGTCCGATTTTGACGCGGATTTCTTTGTCTTGGTGCCCAGCACTTCTGCTAGCTCTACATCAGGGTCCTGACTCTAGGTAGAGCATCGACTCTACCAACCTGAACTAAAGCTGCGAACGTGTTGAGCGTAGGCTGTAGAGTAATCCATAAGAAACCTCAGTTTGATCGGATGTAGGATAGCCGAACTGTGGCAACTTTAATTTTAGGCGGCCATTTTGTCCACCATCTTGAAAATTTTCAAATCGTTATAGCTCCGCAGCCAAACGTCCGATCCTATTACGGTCTTTTTGATAATTAATGGTATTAAAAGCTCCTTCAAATAACATTTTTAACGAGACTCTAGGTAGAGTCAATTGTAGAACAAAATTTTTTGGATTTCTGTTGTATCCTTTAACTTGTACATAGTTGCACCATACTTAACGACCATTCGAGGAGGAATCCTAGCGCCATCTGAAACAGAATACAAAAGTTATTAGTTTTAACAAAAATTACCGACGTATGTAAATTTTTATACAACTTTCACAAACGTACCTATTAGTTTTTATCTAGTGAAATCTGACATATTTATATTGTAAGACAACTCTTACTTTTAAGTAATTTCTATTTTAAGACTGGTCATCAGGACAAAGGTGCCTCCCTACCTATAATATACCAAGGTAGAAGGTATAGGACCCCGGAAGGCACACCTATTTTTATAACGAAAATTTTTATAACAGATATAAATCTTTTATATTTTTATTTACTATTTCTATTGATTTTTTGTTTATTGACATTTAAAATTCTGGTGTTGACTGTATTAATTAGAACAAACTTTTACTTTTTATATACATTTTTATACAACTTTTACAAACCTACTATTTACTTGACACAATTTACTGACACGTACCTCCAAACAAATAAACAAAATGATTAGGAGTCCGATAAAACCGGTAAACAGCGACTCAAACAAGCATAAATCCCCACCCAAAACCGTGACCTTGGAGTCAAGAGTGAGGCGTAGTGTTGGAGAGTGGAATGAAATGACGGGGTCCACCAACCCACATAGAGACGAATCTCCACTCACTGGAAAGACCTCGCAGGCTGCCCCTGCAAAGCCACGACAAATTCTATCACAGGATAAATGTGAGATCGGACAAGTAGAGGTGTCCCCCCGTTCCTCTCCAAAAACTGCAAAGACGGTATACAAAGATCGAGTTACTGAGGCCAGAGCTTGCGTAAATAAGGCAAAACAGCACCTCAGCAACTCGAGAAACTTGAGAGCCGACATCAAAGCGGGTGTAGTGGAAGCGGTAGACCGCCTCCTAAAAATAGTAAAAGAAGGCGAGGAAGACGTGGCAAAAGGCAAAGCAGCAAGCTTGAGTACAGAGCGAACGGCGACAGTGAACGAGTACAGAACAGAGGCGCCTAACCCTATAGAAAAAATCCTAAAGGACCAACTGGGTTCTCACTCCAGACTAATAGCGGAGAACAACCGCAAAATGGACGAACTCTCAAGCGCACTGGAGACGCAGAGACAGTTTTTGGAAAGGATGACGTATTCCGACGCCCTATCTGGGCTCTCAAGACCAGAGCCGGCCCAAAAAACCCTGCATTCAGTCATCGTCACCTCAAAAAATGACACGGACACCGGGGAAGAGGTTCTAAACAGAGTGAGGAAGGCGATCGATGCAAAAGAAGGGTGGATTGAGGTGCAGAAAGTGAGAAAGGCAAAGGATAGGAAAATCATTATAGGGCTAGAGACGAAGAGTGACAGAGACAAGCTGAAGGAAAGATTACAGACGGAGGGAGCCGAGCTCAATGTTGATGAGGTCAAAAACAGAAATCCGCTTCTGATCCTTAAGGGCGTTCTTAGCGTCCACACAGATGAAGATGTTTTGAAGGGCCTTAGGAACCAGAACAGAGATGTCTTCCATGGCCTCACTGGGGAAGACGACAGGGTCGAGGTCCGATACAGAAGAAGAGCCAGAAACCCCCTTCAAAGCCATGTTATCCTCTGCGTCTCACCAACCATTTGGCAGAGAGCGACCAGAAGGGGATACGTCCGAATCGACCTGCAGACGATAAGAGTCGAGGACCAGTCCCCCCTGGTACAATGCTCCCGCTGCTTAGGATACGGACACTCCAAGCGATTCTGCAAGGATACGACGGACCTATGCAGCCACTGTGGTGGGCCTCACCTGAAAGCGGAGTGCACGAAATGGCTATCGGGAGAGGCTCCCACATGCAGGAACTGCAAAGAGGCGGAGCAGGTCACGGCGAACCACAATGCATTCGATCGCGAGTGCCCGGTCCGGAAGCGCTGGGACAGCATAGCTAGGTCTTCTATAGCATATTGCTAACGACGATACCGGCACCCAACTGTATCATATCCTACAAGCTAACCTGCAAAAGAAGACATTAGCCACAAGTGAGTTGTTCACCGAAGCTCCAAAACAAAAACTAACGGTAGCTCTCATACAGGAACCGCACACTGCCAACATAGGACGCATGAGGAGTCGCCCGGGGGTGCGAATTTTCCAAAACGTCGATGGGGGGATCGTAAAGGCAGCGATTGCTGTCTTCGACCCATCCGTCGATGTAATTCAACATCCAGAGCTCACCACAGACAACATTGTCGTGGTGGAGATCTGCACCACCGCGTGGAGGATCGCCCTCGTGTCGTATTACTTCCAACCGGAACTGCCCATCGAGCCGTACCTGGACAAACTCAAGGAGATAGCAGTAGCACTGGATAATAAAAAAATTATTATCGGTGGGGATGCTAATGCCAAGAGTCTATGGTGGGGGAGCTCGATCACAGACCACAAAGGTGAAGAAATGGCGGGCACCCTCCACGAACTGGATTTCCACATTCTTAACACAGGAGAAACTCCCACGTTTGACACCATTAGAAATAAGAAAAGCTTCACCAGTTTCGTGGACGTTACAGCGTGTACATCGGACTTACTCGACTTGGTTGCAGATTGGAAGGTTGTAGAAGGTATGACGAGTTCGGACCATAACGGAATCACTTTTGGAATAAAACTGAAAACAGCTAAAGGGGTAAAAATTGAACGAACCACAAGAATTTATAACACAAAAAAAGCCAACTGGACTTTATTTAATGAAACATTAGAACAACTAAAATCGGAAAATAATCTAACAAAATCAAACGTACAAAAAATTAACAACAAAAAGCAGGTAGAGTCGACAATAGTAAATTATACAAACATTATATCTGAAGCATGCAATCACACCATCCCCCAAAAAAAGAAAAAGGAAACACTTACAGTTCCGTGGTGGTCCAAAGAACTCGAAACGATGAAGAAGCAAGTTACCACGCTGAGACGTAGAATCCGATGTGCTGCTCCAATCCGAAGAGCCCTAGTTGTTGAGCGCTACCTGGAACAAAAAGAAATATATGAAGCAGAAGTAAAGAGGATTCAAACGGAAAGCTGGAAGGAGTTTTGTGGAAGACAGGACAGGGAGGGTGTCTGGGAGGGGATCTACAGGGTACTATCGAGGACTGACAGCAGAGACGAAGACCCTCTACTCGAGAAGCAAGGGGTACCACTAGATGCGAAAGGATCAGCAGTACTGCTTGCGGAGACCTTCTATCCAGGAGATCTTGAGGAAAACGACAACGTATTTCATCGCCAAATTAGAGCTAGAGCGGACACAGTAAATGACGGAAAACATGATGAAACATGCGACCCGCCATTCACAATGGCAGAACTCGAAATGGCATTTAACTCGTTTAACCCAAAAAAAGCCCCTGGGGGTGATGGCTTCACAGCAGATATCTGTGTAAACGCGATTCGCAACGACCCCGAACTTTTCCTAGAGCTACTCAATAAATGCCTTCAATACGGATGCTTTCCAAGGCAATGGAAGGAAGCTGTGGTCGTTATACTTCGGAAACCCGGGAAGGATAGTTACAAAACTCCTAAATCCTTTCGACCCATAGGACTGCTCTCAATTCTCGGCAAAATATTTGAAAAAATGGTAGTCTTTAGACTTAAACATCACATCCTACCAAATCTCAGTACCCGCCAATACGGCTTTATGCCCCAGAAGAGCACAGAAGATTCTCTCTATGCCCTTATAAACCATATCAGGGACAAACTTGGTCAAAAGAAAATGATTACACTGGTCTCTCTGGATATAGAGGGGGCTTTTGACAGCACCTGGTGGCCTATGCTTAGAGTACGGTTGGCGGAGGAAAGGTGCCCAGTTAACATTAGGATAGTGATGGACGATTATCTATCCGACAGAGCAGTAACAGTCAGATATGGGGGAGCAGAGGCCCACGCAAAGACATACAAAGGCTGCGTCCAGGGTTCAATAGCTGGTCCACTCCTGTGGAACTTACTGCTGGATCCCCTGCTGAAAGACCTGGAAAAACGGGGCGTGTACTGCCAGGCCTTTGCAGATGATATCGTGCTTGCTTTTGACGGTGACATCGCGTCACAAATTGAGCGTCAGGCAAATGACATCCTTAGTCATGTTAAGGCGTGGGGTGTCCAAAACAAACTAAACTTTGCCGCACATAAAACAGTAGCAATGCTCATGACAAAGAAGTTGAAGTATGACACTCCACGCCTTAACATGGCTGGGGTCGACATATCCATGCAAAACGAGATCAAACTGCTAGGACTGACCATTGACAGTAAATTAACATTTAACTCGCACGTCAAAAACGTCTGCAAGAAGGCACTGGCGGTATATAAGAAACTCTCCAGAGCAGCTAAGGTCAGTTGGGGTTTAAACCCTGAGATAACTCGAACAATATATACGGCAGCGGTAGAGCCTATTATTTTATATGCAGCAAGTGCTTGGGCACCAGCCGTCGATAAACTTGGTGTGCAAAAATCCCTTGGCATAGTCCAACGAGGCTTTGCTCAAAAAATTTGTAGAGCCTACCGCACGGTCTCTCTCAACGCGGCGCTGGTACTGGCCGGCCTGCTCCCACTTGATCTTAGAGTACGTGAAGTAGCTTCACTATACGAGATCAGGAAGGGGAAAATCCGGCCATGGCCAGCGAGCGGAGAGATAGAGACCGTGGTCTCGGTCCTCTCGTTACTCCATCCCGCTGAACATATCGCCAGAGGTTATAAATGCCTGGAAGATCAAGCCGCAGTCAATCAACACAGCGACTTAGACGCAATGCTATATACTGATGGCAGTAAGATAGACGGAAGAGTGGGAGCAGCAATCTCAGTTTGGAAAAACGGAACTGAAGTACGCGCTATCAAACTCAAACTGTCGTCTTACTGCACTGTATACCAGGCGGAGCTTCTGGCTATATGGGAAGCGATAAAATGGGTACAGACAAATGACGTGCGAACAGCGGGAATCTTTAGTGATTCAATGGCTGCCCTCCAAACTATCACAAACCCCACTTCCCTCCACACCCTAGCAACAGAAGCCAGAGAGAATCTGAAACAAATATCTCGCCAGGGCAAGGAAACCTCTCTGTTTTGGATAAAAGCCCATGCAGGACTGGAGGGGAACGAGAGGGCAGACCATCTTGCAAAAGAGTCGGCCCAAAAATCCAAAAAGAAACCGGACTACGACCTATGCCCGGTGTCATTCGTGAAGCGTAACCTTCGCGTGGATACGCTCCGCGAATGGGACCACAGGTACGAGTCTGGTAAAACGGCGTCTATCACTAAGGCTTTCCTACCTGAACCATCATCGGCTTACAAGATAGTTAGGGAAATGGTGCACACCAATATCACTACGCAGATTCTCACAGGACACGGCGGATTCTCCGAATACCTACATCGCTTTAGACGTAAGGAGGATCCGTCTTGCATCTGTGAACCAGGTATGTCTGAAACCGTACTACACTTGATTTTAGACTGCCCCGCACACGGACAAGCACGACATGACATTGAGATCAAACTTGACATGACTCTTAATAAGGATAATCTAAAAACAATTATGAAAGACAAGTGCAACAGAGAAATTTTAATAGATTATTGTGTAGAAATTGCAGAAAAAGCTATAAAAAGAAACAAATTGTAAAATAAGCTATGTTAGGAGTATAATAATTATATGTAATAACATAGTATAAGAAGAAATAGAAAAAAAAAAAAAAAAAAAAAAAAAAAAAAAAAAAAGTAAAGGAAGGAGTACAAAAGAATTGGTACATACTTAAAAAAAAAAAAAAAAAAATAAAAAAAAAATATGTGTTGTGAAGACGTGTGTGTGGTGTGTGACAATAGTCTTAAGTATGTTTGGCATGTATAAATACATAAAAACCCTGTAAACACGAGACTAGGTCAATATAGGCTCCATTTTGTTGGAGGTACTAATGTAGTTGCGCAGGTGGTGTTTTAGCCGGTAGGAGTCCGGCACTACCTGGGCCTCCCTTCCCAGGTGCCCATGATGGGTTTCACCACCTGCCATTTATTAAAAAAAAAAAAAAAAAAAAAAAAAAACCTAACCTAACCTAACCTAACCTAACCTAACCTAACCTAACCTAACCTAACGAACCGAACCGAACCGAACCGAACCGAACCTAACCGAACCTAACCGAACCTAGCCTAACCTAACCTAAACTAACCTAACCTAACCTAACCTAACCTAACCTAACCTAACCTAACGAACCGAACCGAACCGAACCTAACCGAACCTAACCGAACCTAACCGAACCTAGCCTAACCTAAACTAACCTAACCTAACCTAACCTAACCTAACCTAACCTAACCTAACGAACCGAACCGAACCGAACCGAACCGAACCGAACTGAACCTAACCATTTTTTGTAGATAATTTACAATTTTTGTCGATATTTTTTATGATAAAACTTACCGTTTTGATGAAAATCGTGAAAAATGAAGGGGAATTTATGTAGCTTCGAATGTCTAAATTGACCGGACTAAATAAATTTCATCTAATGTTTAATCTAAATTATGTTTCATTTCCCCTTCTTCGCTATTAAAGTTATGTAATTAAAAAACTACTACTAAACTATTACCAAAATATATGAAATATATTTTAGTAAATATATGCACAATTTATAAGTTTAACAACTTAATTATTACAGGTTTAATAAAAATTTAATAAAATTTATAGTACAGTATAAATAATTGAAAAAACACTGACTCTATAGGTACCAGCAACGATAGGTCCCTTCAAAAAATAATGCCCGAATGAGAGTAAATCACCCCTATTTTAATTATAACGATGTGGTGTATGGACCTTATTTTCTGGGTATAATCTAAAACTTGATGGTATGGTAGGTACATGTGCTTTGCAAGACACCAAGAAGTGTCAATTAGGCCTCCGGCGGAAGGTCTCGAAGATAAGATAGATAAGGAAGATAGGATTATGATAAGATAGATTTGTGTATAAGGTCAGTGAAAGTACCTCGAAATAAATGAATTGTGCACTTAAAAGGGGACATTTCATTTAAGTCATAGATATCCTTATAAAAAACTAGCGCCCCGCCCCGGCTTCGCACGGTTTTATTATACATTTAGGTAATTCTTCACCAAAGAGAAAAAAATAAGAAAAACAAAAAAAAAAATTTTTCACTTAGGACCTTTTAGGCGAGTGCCGTCGACATCATGATCCTTCGGGGATCAGGGTTCGGGGTTGCCAGCTCGAGTGATTTTGTGACGCGACGTATTGTATTTTTTTTATGTTTTCGATGGATCCTTATATTGTTTTCTTTGTATTACTTATTTGAAATCCTTCATTTTAGTACACAACTGTGGTTTTCGAATTGGAGAAAAAAATCGTCCTAAGCTTTTATAACAAAGCTAGTACAGATTCAGATTCAGATCATTTATTGTCACACATCATACATAAAATAAAAGTATTTAGGTACTTAAAATTAAATGATCAGGCTATGACTCGTCAGAATTTTATAACATATGTATCTATGGTTTATTATTATAATAAAAATATAATTTCTTAAAATTAGGACTCTACTATTAGATTAAGTGATGTTACCCATCAGTTTTAGTTTAGTTGATTTTATTTCGTACTTGCTGTGGTCGTTATCTAAAAACTCTTTAATACTAGAGGTATATAGCGTCTTGTCAAGCAAAAAATTTCACTTTTAGTAAGTTTAAGATCTATCGGGAGCTTGTTTATATAGCTTTTGGCCCATTATTTTAGGGAGCCGTTTTGCGATTTTCAGTCGATGGTGAATCGGCTCTAGCATTATTTTCTGCATCGTGGCACGTTTGCTACTTTCGCCTCCGATTGTATATTCTTTCAAATTATTTTTTTTATGAATACCGCTACTGATGCTAATTTCCGAAGGTTTTTGACTCTCTGTATTTCGCTTTCATTAATACTCTTATGGCACGCTTTTGTAATTTAAGTATACAATCGTAATCTGTAGAGCTCCCGAATAAAATGATACCATAAGACATAATTGAGTAAATATATGCGTAATATATGTCTTTCAGAGCTTTATGTGTCCAAGTGTCCTGTAAGGTCTTAAGGAAATAAAGCATTTTGAATTTGAATATCTAAAGAAATGGGTCTAAGTTGCTTAAGCGCGTAAATTACTTTCGCCATTTTTTTACAGGTCGACTCAATATGTTTCTTCCAAGATCCACGACACGGGCCCTGAGCCTAGTGTGGGGCCGTAGCCAATCAAATAGACATACAATTAGACATACTTAATTTTAAAATATTTTAACTGTACAATAGTCCTAAGTATATAAAATTGTTAACCTTTCTTTGAATAAATATTACTTTACTTACTTACTAAGATAGTAATGGATCTAGTTTATTTATTTATTAAGGAATAACTAACGACTACATTAAAAACGTTCGTTTAAATAAGTCCATTAATGGTATTGATATTTTATTGGTATTTTGAGCATTATTATTTGAGTGGTTAAATGAGGTCAAAAATTATATCTATGGCTATGTATTTCATCAAAACGTTAAGTTTTATCATAAAAATATATCGACAAAAATTGTAAATCATAAAATTATATACAAAAAATGGTTAGGTTAGGTTCGGTTCGGTTAGGCTAGGTTCGGTTAGGTTCGGTTCGGTTCGGTTCGTTAGGTTAGGTTAGGTTAGGTTAGGTTAGGTTAGGTTAGGTTAGGTTAGGTTAGGTTAGGTTAGGTTAGGTTAGGTTAGGTTAGGTTAGGTTAGGTTAGGTTAGGTTAGGTTAGGTTAGGCTAGGTTCGGTTAGGTTCGGTTCGGTTCGGTTCGGTTCGTTAGGTTAGGTTAGGTTAGGTTAGGTTAGGTTAGGTTAGGTTAGGTTAGGTTAGGTTAGGTTAGATTAGGTTAGGTTAGGTTAGGTTAGGTTAGGTTAGGTTAGGCTAGGTTCGATTAGGTTCGGTTAGGTTCGGTTCGGTTCGGTTCGGTTCGTTAGGTTAGGTTAGGTTAGGTTAGGTTAGGTTAGGTTAGGTTAGGTTAGGTTAGGTTAGGTTAGGTTAGGTTAGGTTAGGTTAGGTTAGGTTAGGTTAGGTTAGGTTAGGTTACGTTAGTTAGGTAAAGTTAGGTTAGGTTCCACGACTGGTGGACTAACCTAACCTAACCTAACCTAACCTAACCTAACCTAACCTAACCTAACCTAACCTAACCTAACCTAACGAACCGAACCGAACCGAACCTAACCGAACCTAGCCTAACCGAACCGAACCGAACCTAACCATTTTTTGTATATAATTTTATGATTTACAATTTTTGTCGATATATTTTTATGATAAAACTTAACGTTTTGATGAAATACATAGCCATAGATATAATTTTTGACCTCATTTAACCACTCAAATAATAATGCTCAAAATACCAATAAAATATCAATACCATTAATGGACTTATTTAAACGAACGTTTTTAATGTAGTCGTTAGTTATTCCTTAATAAATAAATAAACTAGATCCATTACTATCTTAGTAAGTAAGTAAAGTAATATTTATTCAAAGAAAGGTTAACAATTTTATATACTTAAGACTATTGTACAGTTAAAATATTTTAAAATTAAGTATGTCTAATTGTATGTCTATTTGATTGGCTACGGCCCCACACTAGGCTCAGGGCCCGTGTCGTGGATCTTGGAAGAAACATATTGAGTCGACCTGTAAAAAAATGGCGAAAGTAATTTACGCGCTTAAGCAACTTAGACCCATTTCTTTAGATATTCAAATTCAAAATGCTTTATTTCCTTAAGACCTTACAGGACACTTGGACACATAAAGCTCTGAAAGACATATATTACGCATATATTTACTCAATTATGTCTTATGGTATCATTTTATTCGGGAGCTCTACAGATTACGATTGTATACTTAAATTACAAAAGCGTGCCATAAGAGTATTAATGAAAGCGAAATACAGAGAGTCAAAAACCTTCGGAAATTAGCATCAGTAGCGGTATTCATAAAAAAAATAATTTGAAAGAATATACAATCGGAGGCGAAAGTAGCAAACGTGCCACGATGCAGAAAATAATGCTAGAGCCGATTCACCATCGACTGAAAATCGCAAAACGGCTCCCTAAAATAATGGGCCAAAAGCTATATAAACAAGCTCCCGATAGATCTTAAACTTACTAAAAGTGAAATTTTTTGCTTGACAAGACGCTATATACCTCTAGTATTAAAGAGTTTTTAGATAACGACCACAGCAAGTACGAAATAAAATCAACTAAACTAAAACTGATGGGTAACATCACTTAATCTAATAGTAGAGTCCTAATTTTAAGAAATTATATTTTTATTATAATAATAAACCATAGATACATATGTTATAAAATTCTGACGAGTCATAGCCTGATCATTTAATTTTAAGTACCTAAATACTTTTATTTTATGTATGATGTGTGACAATAAATGATCTGAATCTGAATCTGTACTAGCTTTGTTATAAAAGCTTAGGACGATTTTTTTCTCCAATTCGAAAACCACAGTTGTGTACTAAAATGAAGGATTTCAAATAAGTAATACAAAGAAAACAATATAAGGATCCATCGAAAACATAAAAAAAATACAATACGTCGCGTCACAAAATCACTCGAGCTGGCAACCCCGAACCCTGATCCCCGAAGGATCATGATGTCGACGGCACTCGCCTAAAAGGTCCTAAGTGAAAAATTTTTTTTTTTGTTTTTCTTATTTTTTTCTCTTTCGTGCGCGCTGCGCGTGCGCACCTTAACCATGCGCGTGCGCGTGCGCGTGCGCGTGCGCATCTTAACCGTTCCCGTTTTAGAGAGGTTAAAACTTAGTTTCTTGCTGTGTGCGATTGAAGGGTTAATATCCCCGATCGGTAACAATATATGATACGTGTGTACCTTACTGTAACATAAGTTGATTCCGTTTGGGCTTCTGTGCTTCACCAATTTTGAATCCTGTGCAGGTCAGTCGCTGTGTCGGCACGGCCTGCCTGGATGATGTCGATCATTCTGTATGTATATATACATATTTACATGTGTAATATATATATTCATTGAAATACATTGATGTTTTGAGGGGGACAGTGATACAAGTTTGTGCCATCGGCCATGAGCTTCAACCGGGTCTCTCAACACTCCGGGCGTGAACGTGTCGATGACGCAATTACGAAAACAGTTTTAATACTATTAAAACGACCAATTTAAAAAGTGGACGTGTCACCTGTGAGGAAAGTTCGTTTGCGGCGACAGTAAATGTCGCCCTTCGCTCTCTCGTCGAGATCGTTTTCGTATCGATCTCTTCGAGAAAGTCTAAAATCATCAGTAAAAGACAACCCTAGCACGCCGCGCCCAGCGGCCTGCCCGGGATTGTGTACTAATGATGATTGCCCTGCTCAGCAGCAGTGCAAGCACCAGCAGTTTCACCTTCTGAAGGTCCGAAGACTGTGTGCTCCCTGGTTGATCCTGCCAGTAGTTATATGCTTGTCTCAAAGATTAAGCCATGCATGTCTCAGTGCAAGCCGTATTAAGGCGATACCGCGAATGGCTCAATATATCAGTTTTGGTTCCTTAGATCTTACTCAGTTACTTGGATAACTGTGGTAATTCTAGAGCTAATACATGCAATCAGAACTCTGACCAGTGATGGGATGAGTGCTTTTATTAGATCAAAACCAATCGACGGAGGGCCTCGCGTCCGAAGTCGTTAATTTTGATGAATCTGGATAACTTTTGCCGATCGCATGGTCCAGTATAGGGAATGCAATCTCGTCTCGCCGAGATCCCGATCTCGCGAGATCCCGGCCATATTTTACGAGATTGTATCTCGTCAAATTTCGTACGAGATCTCGCGAGATAACGAGATGTGTATTTTTATAAAAAAGAAATGAATTTGTACGAAGCTGGTGAAGTAAGAGGGGAACTATTAAACTTCGTACATAACTTCCTCTCAACTGTGGTTCCCACAAGTGTTGAGGCGAGCTTAACGAGCTTTTTCAGCAGCAGGGTATTTGGCATGCAAAATCAGAATTCGTCTGTCAGATGATACTCTCGACATGATGTGTTTTTTGAGAAGCCATTTTCAGATAAACTAACTTGCCTTTCCGTACCTTGATAACTTCATCTGACTTCTACTTTAAACTTCTTTTATTTTATTAATACGATCTCACAACATTTACTTAAGAACTTGTGAAGTTAAGTTTTTATTTTGTTGTTTTTATTTACCATAAGTAATGTTCCTATTACTCTTAATTATTGAAACTAAAGTTATATTTTACAAAAAACTAAATATAGATAATTATTGTTTTGTTACCAATATTTTAAGAATTTGAACTGATTAGCTACAGTAGGTATAATAATTATAGACATAAACAAATGTTATTAGAGTTAGAGACAAAATAATAAGTACTCTGTTGATTTTTAAAATAAAACTTACATATTTTGATAACTAAGCAACGCAGTTTCTATTTAATTACATACCATGTCAATTACTAGTTCTTAAAACAAGCATTTGCATATGTTTTAAATGCGATTTTCCCAATCTCGCGAGATCCCGTAATTTGCGAGATCTCGCGAGACTGGGTTTTGAGTCTCGCGAGATCTCGCTAGGTGGAAATCTCGTACGAGATTGCATTCCCTAGTCCAGTACCGGCGACGCATCTTTCAAATGTCTGCCTTATCAACTTTCGATGGTAGTTTCTGCGACTACCATGGTTGTCACGGGTAACGGGGAATCAGGGTTCGATTCCGGAGAGGGAGCCTGAGAAACGGCTACCACATCCAAGGAAGGCAGCAGGCGCGCAAATTACCCACTCCCGGCACGGGGAGGTAGTGACGAAAAATAACGATACGGGACTCTTACGAGGCCTCGTAATCGGAATGAGTACACTTTAAATATTTTAACGAGGAACAATTGGAGGGCAAGTCTGGTGCCAGCAGCCGCGGTAATTCCAGCTCCAATAGCGTATACTAAAATTGTTGCGGTTAAAAAGCTCGTAGTTGCATTTGTGCGCCGCGCTGTCGGTGCACCGCATCCGCGGTGATACTGACACGTTTGCGGAGCATATCGTCGGTGAGCGGGCGGTTACACGCCCGTTCAATATCAAAATCCTATCGCGGTGCTCTTTATTGAGTGTCGAGATGGGCCGACAATTTTACTTTGAACAAATTAGAGTGCTCAAAGCGGGCTCAAAATGCTGCTTGAATATTTCGTGCATGGAATAATAGAATATGATCTCGGTTCTATTTTGTTGGTTTTCAGAACTCCGAGGTAATGATTAATAGGGATAACTGGGGGCATTCGTATTGCGACGTTAGAGGTGAAATTCTTGGATCGTCGCAAGACGAACATCAGCGAAAGCATTTGCCAAAGGTGTTTTCATCAATCAAGAACGAAAGTTAGAGGTTCGAAGGCGATTAGATACCGCCCTAGTTCTAACCGTAAATATGTCATCTAGCGATCCGCCGACGTTACTACAATGGCTCGGCGGGCAGCTTCCGGGAAACCAAAGATTTTGGACTCCGGGGGGAGTATGGTTGCAAAGCTGAAACTTAAAGGAATTGACGGAAGGGCACCACCAGGAGTGGAGCCTGCGGCTTAATTTGACTCAACACGGGAAATCTCACCAGGCCCGGACACCGGAAGGATTGACAGATTAACAGCTCTTTCTTGATTCGGTGGGTGGTGGTGCATGGCCGTTCTTAGTTGGTGGAGCGATTTGTCTGGTTAATTCCGGTAACGAACGAGACTCTAGCCTGCTAAATAGGCGTCGTCATTTCGGTGTGCATGGCTTCGGTCACGCAACTCACTGGCGACGTATTAAAATTCTTCTTAGAGGGACCGGCGGTTTCGAGCCGCACGAGATTGAGCAATAACAGGTCTGTGATGCCCTTAGATGTCCTGGGCCGCACGCGCGCTACACTGAAGGAATCAACATGTTCTCCCTGGCCTAAAGGCCCGGGCAACCCGTTGAAACTCCTTCGTGCTGGGGATTGGGGTTTGCAATTATCCCCCATAAACGAGGAATTCCTAGTAAGCGCGAGTCATAAGCTCGCGTTGATTACGTCCCTGCCCTTTGTACACACCGCCCGTCGCTACTACCGATTGAATGATTTAGTGAGGTCTTCGGACCGACACGCGGTGGCTTCACGGCCGTTGGCGTCGTTGGGAAGTTGACCAAACTTGATCATTTAGAGGAAGTAAAAGTCGTAACAAGGTTTCCGTAGGGGAACCTGCGGAAGGATCATTAACGTGTGTACGTGTTTGTGCGCTCTACATCTTTGTTGATGTGCTGCGTTCATACATGTATATATATTTAACAATCCGAAGTTATCGTTGTCTAAAGAGATTCGGTTCCGTTATAGGAATATACGTTTATCTCGCGTCACGCTCGCGTCATAGGGCTTCGACGGGTGAAAAATCCGCACCCCGAGCTCGGACGATCGCAGCGTGCTCGTTAACTAAACAAACTAAACGGTTTAGAGTGAGTTGAGTGCGCGTTTTTAAATGCGCGCGCTCTCGTTCTAAGTTACAATTTTTATTTAATGAAAAAAATGTACATCGAAAACTATTACCCTGGTCGGTGGATTTCACGTGAGACGCACCTTAACCATGCGCGTGCGCGTGCGCGTGCGCGTGCGCATCTTAACCGTTCCCGTTTTAGAGAGGTTAAAACTTAGTTTCTTGCTGTGTGCGATTGAAGGGTTAATATCCCCGATCGGTAACAATATATGATACGTGTGTACCTTACTGTAACATAAGTTGATTCCGTTTGGGCTTCTGTGCTTCACCAATTTTGAATCCTGTGCAGGTCAGTCGCTGTGTCGGCACGGCCTGCCTGGATGATGTCGATCATTCTGTATGTATATATACATATTTACATGTGTAATATATATATTCATTGAAATACATTGATGTTTTGAGGGGGACAGTGATACAAGTTTGTGCCATCGGCCATGAGCTTCAACCGGGTCTCTCAACACTCCGGGCGTGAACGTGTCGATGACGCAATTACGAAAACAGTTTTAATACTATTAAAACGACCAATTTAAAAAGTGGACGTGTCACCTGTGAGGAAAGTTCGTTTGCGGCGACAGTAAATGTCGCCCTTCGCTCTCTCGTCGAGATCGTTTTCGTATCGATCTCTTCGAGAAAGTCTAAAATCATCAGTAAAAGACAACCCTAGCACGCCGCGCCCAGCGGCCTGCCCGGGATTGTGTACTAATGATGATTGCCCTGCTCAGCAGCAGTGCAAGCACCAGCAGTTTCACCTTCTGAAGGTCCGAAGACTGTGTGCTCCCTGGTTGATCCTGCCAGTAGTTATATGCTTGTCTCAAAGATTAAGCCATGCATGTCTCAGTGCAAGCCGTATTAAGGCGATACCGCGAATGGCTCAATATATCAGTTTTGGTTCCTTAGATCTTACTCAGTTACTTGGATAACTGTGGTAATTCTAGAGCTAATACATGCAATCAGAACTCTGACCAGTGATGGGATGAGTGCTTTTATTAGATCAAAACCAATCGACGGAGGGCCTCGCGTCCGAAGTCGTTAATTTTGATGAATCTGGATAACTTTTGCCGATCGCATGGTCCAGTACCGGCGACGCATCTTTCAAATGTCTGCCTTATCAACTTTCGATGGTAGTTTCTGCGACTACCATGGTTGTCACGGGTAACGGGGAATCAGGGTTCGATTCCGGAGAGGGAGCCTGAGAAACGGCTACCACATCCAAGGAAGGCAGCAGGCGCGCAAATTACCCACTCCCGGCACGGGGAGGTAGTGACGAAAAATAACGATACGGGACTCTTACGAGGCCTCGTAATCGGAATGAGTACACTTTAAATATTTTAACGAGGAACAATTGGAGGGCAAGTCTGGTGCCAGCAGCCGCGGTAATTCCAGCTCCAATAGCGTATACTAAAATTGTTGCGGTTAAAAAGCTCGTAGTTGCATTTGTGCGCCGCGCTGTCGGTGCACCGCATCCGCGGTGATACTGACACGTTTGCGGAGCATATCGTCGGTGAGCGGGCGGTTACACGCCCGTTCAATATCAAAATCCTATCGCGGTGCTCTTTATTGAGTGTCGAGATGGGCCGACAATTTTACTTTGAACAAATTAGAGTGCTCAAAGCGGGCTCAAAATGCTGCTTGAATATTTCGTGCATGGAATAATAGAATATGATCTCGGTTCTATTTTGTTGGTTTTCAGAACTCCGAGGTAATGATTAATAGGGATAACTGGGGGCATTCGTATTGCGACGTTAGAGGTGAAATTCTTGGATCGTCGCAAGACGAACATCAGCGAAAGCATTTGCCAAAGGTGTTTTCATCAATCAAGAACGAAAGTTAGAGGTTCGAAGGCGATTAGATACCGCCCTAGTTCTAACCGTAAATATGTCATCTAGCGATCCGCCGACGTTACTACAATGGCTCGGCGGGCAGCTTCCGGGAAACCAAAGATTTTGGACTCCGGGGGGAGTATGGTTGCAAAGCTGAAACTTAAAGGAATTGACGGAAGGGCACCACCAGGAGTGGAGCCTGCGGCTTAATTTGACTCAACACGGGAAATCTCACCAGGCCCGGACACCGGAAGGATTGACAGATTAACAGCTCTTTCTTGATTCGGTGGGTGGTGGTGCATGGCCGTTCTTAGTTGGTGGAGCGATTTGTCTGGTTAATTCCGGTAACGAACGAGACTCTAGCCTGCTAAATAGGCGTCGTCATTTCGGTGTGCATGGCTTCGGTCACGCAACTCACTGGCGACGTATTAAAATTCTTCTTAGAGGGACCGGCGGTTTCGAGCCGCACGAGATTGAGCAATAACAGGTCTGTGATGCCCTTAGATGTCCTGGGCCGCACGCGCGCTACACTGAAGGAATCAACATGTTCTCCCTGGCCTAAAGGCCCGGGCAACCCGTTGAAACTCCTTCGTGCTGGGGATTGGGGTTTGCAATTATCCCCCATAAACGAGGAATTCCTAGTAAGCGCGAGTCATAAGCTCGCGTTGATTACGTCCCTGCCCTTTGTACACACCGCCCGTCGCTACTACCGATTGAATGATTTAGTGAGGTCTTCGGACCGACACGCGGTGGCTTCACGGCCGTTGGCGTCGTTGGGAAGTTGACCAAACTTGATCATTTAGAGGAAGTAAAAGTCGTAACAAGGTTTCCGTAGGGGAACCTGCGGAAGGATCATTAACGTGTGTACGTGTTTGTGCGCTCTACATCTTTGTTGATGTGCTGCGTTCATACATGTATATATATTTAACAATCCGAAGTTATCGTTGTCTAAAGAGATTCGGTTCCGTTATAGGAATATACGTTTATCTCGCGTCACGCTCGCGTCATAGGGCTTCGACGGGTGAAAAATCCGCACCCCGAGCTCGGACGATCGCAGCGTGCTCGTTAACTAAACAAACTAAACGGTTTAGAGTGAGTTGAGTGCGCGTTTTTAAACGCGCGCGCTCTCGTTCTAAGTTACAATTTTTATTTAATGAAAAAAATGTACATCGAAAACTATTACCCTGGTCGGTGGATCACTTGGCTCGCGGGTCGATGAAGAACGCAGTTAACTGCGCGTCATAGTGTGAACTGCAGGACACATTTGAACATCGACATTTCGAACGCACATTGCGGTCCGTGGATACACATCCAGGACCACTCCTGTCTGAGGGCCGGCTGCATAAATAAACAATCACATTGCGTTAACTCGCATCTGGCGGTTCTCGTGTGGTGAATTCGTTCACCTAACGAGTCCGTTTAAAAATTTTGTTAAAACTCCTCTCGGAGCACGTTGATAAAGTTTTGAGGAACGACATGAGCGTATCGCCTCGTATCGATTTCAAAATTTATACAACATACGATGGAATGATGCGTTGTTGCATAAACGTGATATCGTACGGAGCACTGCACATGCGCTCTTGTATCTAACGTTACTCAACAACAAAACTCGACGATCGCTTCGTAAAGATGAGAGAGCGAGGTAGGCGGACTCGACGTCCGAAGGGCGCGACGTTTGTTTCTTACAGACGGAGCGTCGTAACGGATATCGTGTCTGCCTCCCCTTTTTATACGTTGGCCTCAGATCAGGGAGGATTACCCGCCGAATTTAAGCATATTAGTAAGCGGAGGAAAAGAAACTAACTAGGATTTCCTTAGTAGCGGCGAGCGAACAGGAAAATGCCCAGCACTGAATCACGACGTTGTAACGGCGTCGTGAGATGTGGTGTTCGGGAGGTTCCGCTTTCTTGTCGTCGTCCACTCCTGTCCAAGTTCGTCTTGAACGGGGCCCATTTCCCATAGAGGGTGCCAGGCCCGTAGCGACGGAGGACGGCGGCGAGAGGGACACTCCTCAGAGTCGGGTTGCTTGAGAGTGCAGCCCTAAGTGGGTGGTAAACTCCATCTAAGGCTAAATATTACCGCGAGACCGATAGCGAACAAGTACCGTGAGGGAAAGTTGAAAAGAACTTTGAAGAGAGAGTTCAACAGTACGTGAAACCGCTCAGGGGTTAACCTGCGAAATTCGAATGAACGAACGGGGAGATTCATCGTTATTCCGTGGCGTCGCTGGAGGTGCTCGATGTCGTCGGCCTCGGTCGTTCGGCACGGCGCCGTCGGTTTGTACGTTCGCGGACGGCGTGCACTTCTCCCTTAGTAATACATCGCGACCCGTTCGATGTCGGTCTAAGCGCCGTTCGGGAGTCTAGGCTGTCTCCCTTCGGGGTTCAGTTTAGACCGTGACGGTTGCCGACCGGCTGTCGGACGGTATTTTTAACGGATCGCGTACGCGTTTATGCGCGTCCGGCCCGACGCAAGGCTACGTCGTCACCTCCGTCCTGCCCAAGTGCGAGCGGAGGTGCGGCGCGCCTGTCGTCGCAGCCGTGCTGTCTCGGACTGTGCGCGTCCCGTGTCTGCGATGATTCTGTTTCGGGCACTCGCAGGACCCGTCTTGAAACACGGACCAAGGAGTCTAGCATGTGTGCGAGTCATTGAGTAAAATGTCTAAACTGAAAGGCGCAACGAAAGTGAAGGTGGACGCTTGCCGTCCGCTCAGGGAGGATGGTGCGCCGATCTAGGTCGGCCTCTCGCACTCCCGAGGCGTCTCGTTTCCAATCTGAGATTGCAGGCGCGCTCTGAGCACAGATGCTGGGACCCGAAAGATGGTGAACTATGCCTGGTCAGGTCGAAGTCAGGGGAAACCCTGATGGAGGACCGTAGCGATTCTGACGTGCAAATCGATCGTCGGAACTGGGTATAGGGGCGAAAGACTAATCGAACCATCTAGTAGCTGGTTCCGTCCGAAGTTTCCCTCAGGATAGCTGGCGTCGATTTGAACAGTCTCATCCGGTAAAGCGAATGATTAGAGGCATTGGGGTCGAAACGACTTCAACCTATTCTCAAACTTTAAATGGGTGAGAACTCCGGCTTACTCGAATGATGAAGCCGGAGATCTGATGACGGTGCCAAGTGGGCCAATTTTGGTAAGCAGAACTGGCGCTGTGGGATGAACCAAACGTAGTGTTAAGGCGCCCAAAAAACGCTCATGGGACACCATGAAAGGCGTTGGTCGCTCATGACAGCAGGACGGTGGCCATGGAAGTCGGAATCCGCTAAGGAGTGTGCAACGACTCACCTGCCGAAGCAACCAGCCCTGAAAATGGATGGCGCTGAAGCGTTTTGCCTATACACTACCGTTACCGGCATGTGCGATATTCAATTTTATTGATATCATTAAGCCGTAACGAGTAGGACGTGCGCGGCGGTGAGCGCAGAAGGGTCTGGGCGTGAGCCCGCCTGGAGCCGCCGTCGGTGCAGATCTTGGTGGTAGTAGCAAATACTCCAGCGAGGCCCTGGAGGACTGACGTGGAGAAGGGTTTCGCGTGAACAGTAGTTGCTCGCGAGTCAGTCGATCCTAAGCTCAAGGAGAAATCTTATGTCGATGTGGCGTGTTTATCTGATAAATAACGCCCTTTGAGCGAAAGGGAATCCGGTTCCTATTCCGGAACCCGGCAGCGGAACCGTTTCAATAATCGTTCACTCGTTTCAACGCGAGAGTTCGACGGGGTAACCCAAAGTGGCCTGAAGACGCCGCCGAGAGGTTCGGGAAGAGTTTTCTTTTCTGCCTGAGCGTTCGAGTTCCATGGAATCCTATAGAAGGGAGATATGGTTCGGAACGCGAAGAGCACCGCATTTGCGGCGGTGTCCGGATACTCTCTGCGGACCTTGAAAATTCAGGTGAGGGATGTACGTGGAGATGTCGCGCCGGTTCGTACCCATATCCGCAGCAGGTCTCCAAGGTGAAGAGCCTCTAGTCGATAGAATAATGTAGGTAAGGGAAGTCG
Organism: Eupithecia centaureata; assembly: GCA_944547425.1. Lineage (NCBI taxonomy): Eukaryota > Metazoa > Arthropoda > Insecta > Lepidoptera > Geometridae > Eupithecia > Eupithecia centaureata. The sequence goes on from CALYMT010000097.1 coordinate 23,603, forward strand.
GCAAATTGGATCCGTAACTTCGGAATAAGGATTGGCTCTGAGGACCGGGGTGTGTCGGGTTTGGGAGGGAAGCGGATGCGGCCGGTGCCGGGCCTGGTCGATGCCTCCTCTCGGGGGGGCTGAATCCGGACTCGTGCTCCGGCCTTCCGCGGATCTCCCTAGCCATGGGGCCGTATCGGTTTCGGTCGGTGCGCGCCTTTACGACCGCCGTTCAACGGTCAACTCAGAACTGGCACGGACAAGGGGAATCCGACTGTCTAATTAAAACAAAGCATTGCGATGGCCCTCGCGGGTGTTGACGCAATGTGATTTCTGCCCAGTGCTCTGAATGTCAACGTGAAGAAATTCAAGCAAGCGCGGGTAAACGGCGGGAGTAACTATGACTCTCTTTACGATAGCGTCTATACCTCTTCGGCACTTCCATACCATCCTGGCTAAAAGACTGGAGGCTTGCTGTCCCCCAGATATTCGTCAGCGCGGATTTATCTGCGCGGACGGCACACTGGAAAATTCAGCTGTGCTGGACGCGATACTGGGGGATTGCAGGATGAAGTTGAAGGAGTGCCATATTGCGGTCCTAGACTTTTCTAAAGCTTTTGATAAGGTATCGCATGATGTCCTCATCAACTTGCTGAGGAAAAGGGGACTGCCTGAGGGCTTCTGCGACTATGTAGCTCGACTTTACGCCACGGCTTCGACCACCTTAGCCGTACTTGGTAATACGAGTGAACCTGTAAGAGTCGGTCGAGGAGTTCGCCAAGGGGACCCGTTATCCCCGTTGTTGTTTAACATGGCGATGGATCTTGTACTTTCAAACCTACCAGAAGACGTTGGCTATAGGCTGGAAGGAGAACGTGTCTCAGCACTGGCCTATGCTGATGATCTTGTCCTGCTAGCAGGTTCAAAGGTGGGTATGCAGTGCTCGATCAACGCGGTCAATGACTTCGCTCAGATGATTGGTCTCAAACTCAACCACAACAAATGTGCCGTCCTTTCAATGGTGCCGGACGGGAAGCGCAAGAAGGTGCATTACCTGGCTGAAAGATCTTTTAAGATCGGGAAGCGGTGGGTGAAGCAGGTCTCTTGCGTTGAACGTTGGCGCTACCTCGGGATTGATTTTAAAGCTGCAGGATCTGTTATGATAGAGCAAGACGTAAAACAAGCATTACTTAACATCAGTAAAGCACCTCTAAAACCTCAGCAAAAGCTTGAGATTGTAAGAGGTCACCTCATTCCGAGATTTTTGCATGGCTTTGTGCTAGGTAATATCTCGGATGGGAGGTTACTTAATCTTGATAAACAGATTCGTGCGGCTGTGCGAAAGTGGCTACGGCTGCCCATGGATACCCCTTTGGGGTATTTTTATGCAAATATCAAGGACGGCGGCCTGGCGATCCC
>CALYMT010000097.1:30000-85323 GCA_944547425.1 Eupithecia centaureata
CGCATTCTCTGTCCCTATGTCATTATGTCCCTTTGAACGCTTAAATCTTTAAAACTACGCAACGGATTTTGATGCGGTTTTTTTAATAGATAGAGTGATTCAAGAGGTAGGTTTTTATGTATAATAAAACCGTGCGAAGCCGGGGCGGGTCGCTAGTTTTCAAATAAAATGTAAATGTGACTAACATGATCAAAATCGTGACTTAACTGTTTTGTGACATACCTGTATTTTGTATACTCATGTGATTCACATTTATTGTAAAGCAGAGTTTACATGAAATTGTCATCATTTTTTAAAAGAATAATAGAATTTTTTATGTTATAAAAGAAAACTTAAAGATATACTGAACTGAAAGAATGACAGTCGTAAGATGATCAATGATTAGTTACCTAATTATCATCTAATCAGCGTTCGTACACCCCGATTTGATTTGACCAGTGTGTTAAATTAATCGCTTTATCAACTGATTTACGATTTGAACAACGTTCTAGAAATCGGCTGTTAGTGATGCAAAATGAATTGTGTATTTTAAACGACTTCGAAAAAGGAGGAGGTTCTCATGACGTATGCAAAGAATGATGGCAAGAATTTTCAGCTATCGTGAGTGTACACGTATCGCAAGGGTATCAACCGATAGCTCCTAAAATTTTCCCAAGAGTTTTGTACTTAGATTTTGACCTGACTTGGATATATTTAATTGATACTTTTATGGCTAAAACATAATAATTTATAAGCAAATCGACAAAACTTACTCATCTGAAAGTGAACTATCAGTGCTACTACCTATTGTACTTTTGTTTTCAATTTTACATATTTCAATGTTAATTATTGTATGTGTGTGCTAAATAAATGTTTTACCTATCTAACTACTGTTGTTGTTTGTAAATGAAGCCAAACTCATGTACCTAGGTATAATAATAATTTTTACATAGTAAAAAACAAAGTCGCTTTTTCTGTCCCTATTTCCCTTTGACTGCTTTAATCTTTAAAACTACACAATGGATTTTGATGCGGTTTTTTTAATACATACCTCTAGATAGAGTGATTCAAGAGGAAGGTTTATACTTATAATAAAACCGTCGAAGCCGGGGCGGGTCGCTAGTTAGTTATAAAATAATGACTCAATCAAATTGGAGACAAATATGTTAATACCTAGGCACCTACTAATTCAAATGTTTGGTTCCAATCCAGGGATGTACTGTAGCTATCAAGTCTATCCAATTTCCTCCAATGATGAATCTGTCTACTGTTATAGTTTGTAAATGATGGCATACATAAGTTCGTAGGTATAATATCAATTAGTAGGTAGGTAGAGTATTAAGCATAAAATAATAACACAATTAAATCTAACTAATATTTTAATACTCAGGGGGTATACCTACTCTAGGTACCTTCTCTATCCAACATCCTCCAAGGTAGGTACGAGAAGCTCAGTTGAAGTCCTGCTAAATATGAGATAAAGGCACCATAATGTAATTTACATATTATAAATATGTAAACCTGGTTATTGCCGTAAAAAGTTATTTGCCGATAATGTACATGAAATGCCCTGGAAATAGTTGAATTGACTTAAATCAGTAGTTGCCTATTATAATTGGTTATTTCAATGGGGTCGGTAAATAGAAAAGAAGTTACCTGCATAACAACACATCTTACATCAGACTTTAAAAGTAATATTACGTAGGTTAGAGTAATTCCCGGAGTGTAATTTTGAGAAAAGTTCTAGGTATTTGTTGTACAGAGGCTACTGAAATATTTATTCAATTTGTGTATATACTACAACAAGATAAAGCACTGGGTGGGCAATGGACGCTTGAATATTTGTATCTCGGTCAGAAATCAGTTTTTTTTACATTTCACACATCAAAGTCTAGTTTTTTTATCACTACATAGTATAATATAAAGTTGCTTTCTCTGTCCCTATGTCATTATGTCCCTTTGAACGCTTAAATCTTTAAAACTACGCAACGGATTTTGATGCGGTTTTTTTTAATAGATAGAGTGATTCAAGAGGAAGGTTTATACGTATAATATAAAACCGTGCGAAGTCGGGGCGGGTCGCTAGTTATTAATAAATGAACCTGCTACTAAATTATCGTGAATTAAATACTATGAACGTAATTGTAGGTATATTATGAGTATTAAATGTAGGGTACTAAGGTAAGTTGTTCCGGGACCGATCGTCATAGATGGCCACCTTCTTGAAATTGTTTCCGAGTAGATACACTTACCTTGGGCAAATTGTGCAGTTAGGTAAAAACTATTTTGAGAAGGAGGCCAAGAGGAGGATCCAGCTAGGCTGGGCAGCATTTGAGAAACTACGTCGGGTCTTCTCGACATCCATACCGCAATATTTGAAAACGAAAGTTTTCAACCAGTGCGTCCTACCTAAGAGTGTCCACGACTCACGGTAGGGCTGGTCCACCAGTTCAAAGTCGCTCAGCGAGCTATGGAAAGAGCTATGTGAGGAGTCTCTCTGAAGGATAGGATTCATTATGAATACATCCGACAGAGAACCAAGTTATCGACATAGCTCAAAGAATTAGCAAGCTGAAGTGGCAGTGGGCTGGCCATATCTCGCGAAGAAACGACAACCGTTGGGATAAACGTGTTCTTGAGTGGAGACCGCGACTCGGTAAGGTACTAAGGTAAGGTTTATTAGATAGTCAGATAGTCATTTTATTGGTAAATTTTTTTACAAGTCATTTCACATTATATTTAGTACATATTAACAGATAGGTACCTACTAATAAATGCAGTGTAAAATCAAATATACTTAGACAAAAAGGTTAATGCACAAACATTAGTACAACTCAAAAATCTTTATCAACATTCATATTCAGATTCATACCTACTTATTAATTAAAGGTCATTCATATTCAGATTCATTTTAATTCAGCAGTAAATAATTGTTAGCCATTTGTGTTTTCTTTTCTGGAATTAAATACATAGAGTAAACGAGTTCTTGAGTGGAGATCGCGATTCACTAAGCGTAATGTATGACGCCCTTCAGCATGGTGGGATGGCGATCTGCGAAGGACTGCAGACTACCATACTAAAATGTGGCAAAATGAAGACAGGGCGTTATAGCACTTATAGGTCTCATTATATATACCTAGGGTAGGCATAATTATTTCCAGCAGAGCATTGATTTTTGCAATCGAAGAGTTCATAATATGAAAATTAAAAACTTGCTGCAAACCCCTTCTGAGCTTTAAAAAAGTGGTTGAATTTAATTTATCGCTAAAATAAACATATGGCTCCTAACAGCTTCCTAAAAGTATATTCCGTACAATATGTATCTCTCTCTATTCTGTCTACCTTCTGTACCAACCGAACAAAGGAGGTTGGTTTCAATCCTGACCCCTAACCTGAAACTAACCTCTAGAATTGAAACCTCTTTTGTATTGTGCCGCCATTTGCAATAAAGAGAACCTATGGAAATTAAATTATTCTGCCGATGTTCAAAAAATATTTTTTTTTTTCTTCTGTAAATATTATGGAAAAACTGAAAATGCAAAGTTCCTTAGGATTTTAAGACGATTCGAACGATATATTCAGTATCGTTCTTCAAATTTTTGGAACAGGCCATAAGGGATTCTTGCCATTGTTCTTTCATCTAAACAACTTATGTAGTTACGGAGATTACCTATAACAAACATTCACACAGACTTTCCCAATTATTATAATAGTAAGGTAAGACTTGGACCAAAAGTAGAAAGCGCCGGCCAATGAAAAAAAAAATGAAATATTTCGGTAGAACATAACGTCTCGATAATTTTTAGCTATGGCTGCTATGCTGTGCTATTATTATTTAAGTGGTTAAATGAGGTCAAAAATTCGTAATTTTTGATATCGATTTTTGAAAAATCGATATTTCAGTAACTAACCAAATGAGTAATCTACTACCTCTACATAAAAATAAGTCGGGTTTTCCTTCCTGACGCTATAACTCCAGAACGCACGAACCAATTTCCACGGTTTTGCATTCGTTGGAAAGGTCTCGGGCTCCGTGAGGTTTATAGTAATGTATAATAAAACCGTGCGAAGCCGGGGCGGGGCGCTAGTTTTTTATAAGGATATCTATGACTTAAATGAAATGTCCCCTTTTAAGTGCACAATTCATTTATTTCGAGGTACTTTCACTGACCTTATACACAAATCTATCTTATCATAATCCTATCTTCCTTATCTATCTTATCTTCGAGACCTTCCGCCGGAGGCCTAATTGACACTTCTTGGTGTCTTGCAAAGCACATGTACCTACCATACCATCAAGTTTTAGATTATACCCAGAAAATAAGGTCCATACACCACATCGTTATAATTAAAATAGGGGTGATTTACTCTCATTCGGGCATTATTTTTTGAAGGGACCTATCGTTGCTGGTACCTATAGAGTCAGTGTTTTTTCAATTATTTATACTGTACTATAAATTTTATTAAATTTTTATTAAACCTGTAATAATTAAGTTGTTAAACTTATAAATTGTGCATATATTTACTAAAATATATTTCATATATTTTGGTAATAGTTTAGTAGTAGTTTTTTAATTACATAACTTTAATAGCGAAGAAGGGGAAATGAAACATAATTTAGATTAAACATTAGATGAAATTTATTTAGTCCGGTCAATTTAGACATTCGAAGCTACATAAATTCCCCTTCATTTTTCACGATTTTCATCAAAACGGTAAGTTTTATCATAAAAAATATCGACAAAAATTGTAAATTATCTACAAAAAATGGTTAGGTTCAGTTCGGTTCGGTTCGGTTCGGTTCGGTTCGGTTCGTTAGGTTAGGTTAGGTTAGGTTAGGTTAGGTTAGGTTAGGTTAGTTTAGGTTAGGCTAGGTTCGGTTAGGTTCGGTTAGGTTCGGTTAGGTTCGGTTCGGTTCGGTTCGTTAGGTTAGGTTAGGTTAGGTTAGGTTAGGTTAGGTTAGGTTAGTTTAGGTTAGGTTAGGCTAGGTTCGGTTAGGTTCGGTTAGGTTCGGTTCGGTTCGGTTCGGTTCGGTTCGTTAGGTTAGGTTAGGTTAGGTTAGGTTAGGTTAGGTTAGGTTAGGTTAGGTTAGGTTAGGTTAGGTTAGGTTAGGTTAGGTTAGGTTAGGTTAGGTTAGGTTAGGTTAGGTTAGGTTAGGTTAGGTTAGGTTAGGTTAGGTTAGGTTAGGTTAGGTTAGGTTAGGTTAGGTTAGGTTAGGTTAGGTTAGGCTAGGTTCGGTTAGGTTCGGTTCGGTTTGGTTCGGTTCGTTAGGTTAGGTTAGGTTAGGTTAGGTTAGGTTAGGTTAGGTTAGGTTAGGTTAGGTTAGATTAGGTTAGGTTAGGTTAGGTTAGGTTAGGTTAGGTTAGGCTAGGTTCGATTAGGTTCGGTTAGGTTCGGTTCGGTTCGGTTCGGTTCGTTAGGTTAGGTTAGGTTAGGTTAGGTTAGGTTAGGTTAGGTTAGGTTAGGTTAGGTTAGGTTAGGTTAGGTTAGGTTAGGTTAGGTTAGGTTAGGTTAGGTTACGTTAGTTAGGTAAAGTTAGGTTAGGTTCCACGACTGGTGGACTAACCTAACCTAACCTAACCTAACCTAACCTAACCTAACCTAACCTAACCTAACCTAACCTAACCTAACCTAACGAACCGAACCGAACCGAACCTAACCGAACCTAGCCTAACCGAACCGAACCTAACCTAACCATTTTTTGTATATAATTTTATGATTTACAATTTTTGTCGATATATTTTTATGATAAATATTAACGTTTTGATGAAATACATAGCCATAGATATAATTTTTGACCTCATTTAACCACTCAAATAATAATGCTCAAAATACCAATAAAATATCAATACCATTAATGGACTTATTTAAACGAACGTTTTTAATGTAGTCGTTAGTTATTCCTTAATAAATAAATAAACTAGATCCATTACTATCTTAGTAAGTAAGTAAAGTAATATTTATTCAAAGAAAGGTTAACAATTTTATATACTTAGGACTATTGTACAGTTAAAATATTTTAAAATTAAGTATGTCTAATTGTATGTCTATTTGATTGGCTACGGCCCCACACTAGGCTCAGGGCCCGTGTCGTGGATCTTGGAAGAAACATATTGAGTCGACCTGTAAAAAAATGGCGAAAGTAATTTACGCGCTTAAGCAACTTAGACCCATTTCTTTAGATATTCAAATTCAAAATGCTTTATTTCCTTAAGACCTTACAGGACACTTGGACACATAAAGCTCTGAAAGACATATATTACGCATATATTTACTCAATTATGTCTTATGGTATCATTTTATTCGGGAGCTCTACAGATTACGATTGTATACTTAAATTACAAAAGCGTGCCATAAGAGTATTAATGAAAGCGAAATACAGAGAGTCAAAAACCTTCGGAAATTAGCATCAGTAGCGGTATTCATAAAAAAAATAATTTGAAAGAATATACAATCGGAGGCGAAAGTAGCAAACGTGCCACGATGCAGAAAATAATGCTAGAGCCGATTCACCATCGACTGAAAATCGCAAAACGGCTCCCTAAAATAATGGGCCAAAAGCTATATAAACAAGCTCCCGATAGATCTTAAACTTACTAAAAGTGAAATTTTTTGCTTGACAAGACGCTATATACCTCTAGTATTAAAGAGTTTTTAGATAACGACCACAGCAAGTACGAAATAAAATCAACTAAACTAAAACTGATGGGTAACATCACTTAATCTAATAGTAGAGTCCTAATTTTAAGAAATTATATTTTTATTATAATAATAAACCATAGATACATTATGTTATAAAATTCTGACGAGTCATAGCCTGATCATTTAATTTTAAGTACCTAAATACTTTTATTTTATGTATGATGTGTGACAATAAATGATCTGAATCTGAATCTGTACTAGCTTTGTTATAAAAGCTTAGGACGATTTTTTTCTCCAATTCGAAAACCACAGTTGTGTACTAAAATGAAGGATTTCAAATAAGTAATACAAAGAAAACAATATAAGGATCCATCGAAAACATAAAAAAAATACAATACGTCGCGTCACAAAATCACTCGAGCTGGCAACCCCGAACCCTGATCCCCGAAGGATCATGATGTCGACGGCACTCGCCTAAAAGGTCCTAAGTGAAAAATTTTTTTTTTTGTTTTTCTTATTTTTTTCTCTTTCGTGCGCGCTGCGCGTGCGCACCTTAACCATGCGCGTGCGCGTGCGCGTGCGCGTGCGCATCTTAACCGTTCCCGTTTTAGAGAGGTTAAAACTTAGTTTCTTGCTGTGTGCGATTGAAGGGTTAATATCCCCGATCGGTAACAATATATGATACGTGTGTACCTTACTGTAACATAAGTTGATTCCGTTTGGGCTTCTGTGCTTCACCAATTTTGAATCCTGTGCAGGTCAGTCGCTGTGTCGGCACGGCCTGCCTGGATGATGTCGATCATTCTGTATGTATATATACATATTTACATGTGTAATATATATATTCATTGAAATACATTGATGTTTTGAGGGGGACAGTGATACAAGTTTGTGCCATCGGCCATGAGCTTCAACCGGGTCTCTCAACACTCCGGGCGTGAACGTGTCGATGACGCAATTACGAAAACAGTTTTAATACTATTAAAACGACCAATTTAAAAAGTGGACGTGTCACCTGTGAGGAAAGTTCGTTTGCGGCGACAGTAAATGTCGCCCTTCGCTCTCTCGTCGAGATCGTTTTCGTATCGATCTCTTCGAGAAAGTCTAAAATCATCAGTAAAAGACAACCCTAGCACGCCGCGCCCAGCGGCCTGCCCGGGATTGTGTACTAATGATGATTGCCCTGCTCAGCAGCAGTGCAAGCACCAGCAGTTTCACCTTCTGAAGGTCCGAAGACTGTGTGCTCCCTGGTTGATCCTGCCAGTAGTTATATGCTTGTCTCAAAGATTAAGCCATGCATGTCTCAGTGCAAGCCGTATTAAGGCGATACCGCGAATGGCTCAATATATCAGTTTTGGTTCCTTAGATCTTACTCAGTTACTTGGATAACTGTGGTAATTCTAGAGCTAATACATGCAATCAGAACTCTGACCAGTGATGGGATGAGTGCTTTTATTAGATCAAAACCAATCGACGGAGGGCCTCGCGTCCGAAGTCGTTAATTTTGATGAATCTGGATAACTTTTGCCGATCGCATGGTCCAGTACCGGCGACGCATCTTTCAAATGTCTGCCTTATCAACTTTCGATGGTAGTTTCTGCGACTACCATGGTTGTCACGGGTAACGGGGAATCAGGGTTCGATTCCGGAGAGGGAGCCTGAGAAACGGCTACCACATCCAAGGAAGGCAGCAGGCGCGCAAATTACCCACTCCCGGCACGGGGAGGTAGTGACGAAAAATAACGATACGGGACTCTTACGAGGCCTCGTAATCGGAATGAGTACACTTTAAATATTTTAACGAGGAACAATTGGAGGGCAAGTCTGGTGCCAGCAGCCGCGGTAATTCCAGCTCCAATAGCGTATACTAAAATTGTTGCGGTTAAAAAGCTCGTAGTTGCATTTGTGCGCCGCGCTGTCGGTGCACCGCATCCGCGGTGATACTGACACGTTTGCGGAGCATATCGTCGGTGAGCGGGCGGTTACACGCCCGTTCAATATCAAAATCCTATCGCGGTGCTCTTTATTGAGTGTCGAGATGGGCCGACAATTTTACTTTGAACAAATTAGAGTGCTCAAAGCGGGCTCAAAATGCTGCTTGAATATTTCGTGCATGGAATAATAGAATATGATCTCGGTTCTATTTTGTTGGTTTTCAGAACTCCGAGGTAATGATTAATAGGGATAACTGGGGGCATTCGTATTGCGACGTTAGAGGTGAAATTCTTGGATCGTCGCAAGACGAACATCAGCGAAAGCATTTGCCAAAGGTGTTTTCATCAATCAAGAACGAAAGTTAGAGGTTCGAAGGCGATTAGATACCGCCCTAGTTCTAACCGTAAATATGTCATCTAGCGATCCGCCGACGTTACTACAATGGCTCGGCGGGCAGCTTCCGGGAAACCAAAGATTTTGGACTCCGGGGGGAGTATGGTTGCAAAGCTGAAACTTAAAGGAATTGACGGAAGGGCACCACCAGGAGTGGAGCCTGCGGCTTAATTTGACTCAACACGGGAAATCTCACCAGGCCCGGACACCGGAAGGATTGACAGATTAACAGCTCTTTCTTGATTCGGTGGGTGGTGGTGCATGGCCGTTCTTAGTTGGTGGAGCGATTTGTCTGGTTAATTCCGGTAACGAACGAGACTCTAGCCTGCTAAATAGGCGTCGTCATTTCGGTGTGCATGGCTTCGGTCACGCAACTCACTGGCGACGTATTAAAATTCTTCTTAGAGGGACCGGCGGTTTCGAGCCGCACGAGATTGAGCAATAACAGGTCTGTGATGCCCTTAGATGTCCTGGGCCGCACGCGCGCTACACTGAAGGAATCAACATGTTCTCCCTGGCCTAAAGGCCCGGGCAACCCGTTGAAACTCCTTCGTGCTGGGGATTGGGGTTTGCAATTATCCCCCATAAACGAGGAATTCCTAGTAAGCGCGAGTCATAAGCTCGCGTTGATTACGTCCCTGCCCTTTGTACACACCGCCCGTCGCTACTACCGATTGAATGATTTAGTGAGGTCTTCGGACCGACACGCGGTGGCTTCACGGCCGTTGGCGTCGTTGGGAAGTTGACCAAACTTGATCATTTAGAGGAAGTAAAAGTCGTAACAAGGTTTCCGTAGGGGAACCTGCGGAAGGATCATTAACGTGTGTACGTGTTTGTGCGCTCTACATCTTTGTTGATGTGCTGCGTTCATACATGTATATATATTTAACAATCCGAAGTTATCGTTGTCTAAAGAGATTCGGTTCCGTTATAGGAATATACGTTTATCTCGCGTCACGCTCGCGTCATAGGGCTTCGACGGGTGAAAAATCCGCACCCCGAGCTCGGACGATCGCAGCGTGCTCGTTAACTAAACAAACTAAACGGTTTAGAGTGAGTTGAGTGCGCGTTTTTAAATGCGCGCGCTCTCGTTCTAAGTTACAATTTTTATTTAATGAAAAAAATGTACATCGAAAACTATTACCCTGGTCGGTGGATCACTTGGCTCGCGGGTCGATGAAGAACGCAGTTAACTGCGCGTCATAGTGTGAACTGCAGGACACATTTGAACATCGACATTTCGAACGCACATTGCGGTCCGTGGATACACATCCAGGACCACTCCTGTCTGAGGGCCGGCTGCATAAATAAACAATCACATTGCGTTAACTCGCATCTGGCGGTTCTCGTGTGGTGAATTCGTTCACCTAACGAGTCCGTTTAAAAATTTTGTTAAAACTCCTCTCGGAGCACGTTGATAAAGTTTTGAGGAACGACATGAGCGTATCGCCTCGTATCGATTTCAAAATTTATACAACATACGATGGAATGATGCGTTGTTGCATAAACGTGATATCGTACGGAGCACTGCACATGCGCTCTTGTATCTAACGTTACTCAACAACAAAACTCGACGATCGCTTCGTAAAGATGAGAGAGCGAGGTAGGCGGACTCGACGTCCGAAGGGCGCGACGTTTGTTTCTTACAGACGGAGCGTCGTAACGGATATCGTGTCTGCCTCCCCTTTTTATACGTTGGCCTCAGATCAGGGAGGATTACCCGCCGAATTTAAGCATATTAGTAAGCGGAGGAAAAGAAACTAACTAGGATTTCCTTAGTAGCGGCGAGCGAACAGGAAAATGCCCAGCACTGAATCACGACGTTGTAACGGCGTCGTGAGATGTGGTGTTCGGGAGGTTCCGCTTTCTTGTCGTCGTCCACTCCTGTCCAAGTTCGTCTTGAACGGGGCCCATTTCCCATAGAGGGTGCCAGGCCCGTAGCGACGGAGGACGGCGGCGAGAGGGACACTCCTCAGAGTCGGGTTGCTTGAGAGTGCAGCCCTAAGTGGGTGGTAAACTCCATCTAAGGCTAAATATTACCGCGAGACCGATAGCGAACAAGTACCGTGAGGGAAAGTTGAAAAGAACTTTGAAGAGAGAGTTCAACAGTACGTGAAACCGCTCAGGGGTTAACCTGCGAAATTCGAATGAACGAACGGGGAGATTCATCGTTATTCCGTGGCGTCGCTGGAGGTGCTCGATGTCGTCGGCCTCGGTCGTTCGGCACGGCGCCGTCGGTTTGTACGTTCGCGGACGGCGTGCACTTCTCCCTTAGTAATACATCGCGACCCGTTCGATGTCGGTCTAAGCGCCGTTCGGGAGTCTAGGCTGTCTCCCTTCGGGGTTCAGTTTAGACCGTGACGGTTGCCGACCGGCTGTCGGACGGTATTTTTAACGGATCGCGTACGCGTTTATGCGCGTCCGGCCCGACGCAAGGCTACGTCGTCACCTCCGTCCTGCCCAAGTGCGAGCGGAGGTGCGGCGCGCCTGTCGTCGCAGCCGTGCTGTCTCGGACTGTGCGCGTCCCGTGTCTGCGATGATTCTGTTTCGGGCACTCGCAGGACCCGTCTTGAAACACGGACCAAGGAGTCTAGCATGTGTGCGAGTCATTGAGTAAAATGTCTAAACTGAAAGGCGCAACGAAAGTGAAGGTGGACGCTTGCCGTCCGCTCAGGGAGGATGGTGCGCCGATCTAGGTCGGCCTCTCGCACTCCCGAGGCGTCTCGTTTCCAATCTGAGATTGCAGGCGCGCTCTGAGCACAGATGCTGGGACCCGAAAGATGGTGAACTATGCCTGGTCAGGTCGAAGTCAGGGGAAACCCTGATGGAGGACCGTAGCGATTCTGACGTGCAAATCGATCGTCGGAACTGGGTATAGGGGCGAAAGACTAATCGAACCATCTAGTAGCTGGTTCCGTCCGAAGTTTCCCTCAGGATAGCTGGCGTCGATTTGAACAGTCTCATCCGGTAAAGCGAATGATTAGAGGCATTGGGGTCGAAACGACTTCAACCTATTCTCAAACTTTAAATGGGTGAGAACTCCGGCTTACTCGAATGATGAAGCCGGAGATCTGATGACGGTGCCAAGTGGGCCAATTTTGGTAAGCAGAACTGGCGCTGTGGGATGAACCAAACGTAGTGTTAAGGCGCCCAAAAAACGCTCATGGGACACCATGAAAGGCGTTGGTCGCTCATGACAGCAGGACGGTGGCCATGGAAGTCGGAATCCGCTAAGGAGTGTGCAACGACTCACCTGCCGAAGCAACCAGCCCTGAAAATGGATGGCGCTGAAGCGTTTTGCCTATACACTACCGTTACCGGCATGTGCGATATTCAATTTTATTGATATCATTAAGCCGTAACGAGTAGGACGTGCGCGGCGGTGAGCGCAGAAGGGTCTGGGCGTGAGCTCGCCTGGAGCCGCCGTCGGTGCAGATCTTGGTGGTAGTAGCAAATACTCCAGCGAGGCCCTGGAGGACTGACGTGGAGAAGGGTTTCGCGTGAACAGTAGTTGCTCGCGAGTCAGTCGATCCTAAGCTCAAGGAGAAATCTTATGTCGATGTGGCGTGTTTATCTGATAAATAACGCCCTTTGAGCGAAAGGGAATCCGGTTCCTATTCCGGAACCCGGCAGCGGAACCGTTTCAATAATCGTTCACTCGTTTCAACGCGAGAGTTCGACGGGGTAACCCAAAGTGGCCTGAAGACGCCGCCGAGAGGTTCGGGAAGAGTTTTCTTTTCTGCCTGAGCGTTCGAGTTCCATGGAATCCTATAGAAGGGAGATATGGTTCGGAACGCGAAGAGCACCGCATTTGCGGCGGTGTCCGGATACTCTCTGCGGACCTTGAAAATTCAGGTGAGGGATGTACGTGGAGATGTCGCGCCGGTTCGTACCCATATCCGCAGCAGGTCTCCAAGGTGAAGAGCCTCTAGTCGATAGAATAATGTAGGTAAGGGAAGTCGGCAAATTGGATCCGTAACTTCGGAATAAGGATTGGCTCTGAGGACCGGGGTGTGTCGGGTTTGGGAGGGAAGCGGATGCGGCCGGTGCCGGGCCTGGTCGATGCCTCCTCTCGGGGGGGCTGAATCCGGACTCGTGCTCCGGCCTTCCGCGGATCTCCCTAGCCATGGGGCCGTATCGGTTTCGGTCGGTGCGCGCCTTTACGACCGCCGTTCAACGGTCAACTCAGAACTGGCACGGACAAGGGGAATCCGACTGTCTAATTAAAACAAAGCATTGCGATGGCCCTCGCGGGTGTTGACGCAATGTGATTTCTGCCCAGTGCTCTGAATGTCAACGTGAAGAAATTCAAGCAAGCGCGGGTAAACGGCGGGAGTAACTATGACTCTCTTAAGGTAGCCAAATGCCTCGTCATCTAATTAGTGACGCGCATGAATGGATTAACGAGATTCCCACTGTCCCTATCCACTTTGTTTGATTATTTAAATTGAATTTTTGTTTGAGTTTTATTATTGGATATATTTTGTTTATTTTATATATTGGAATGACAGCGAGACGGTGGCCATGGAAGTCGGAATCCGCTAAGGAGTGTGCAACGACTCACCTGCCGAAGCAACCAGCCCTGAAAATGGATGGCGCTGAAGCGTTTTGCCTATACACTACCGTTACCGGCATGTGCGATATTCAATTTTATTGATATCATTAAGCCGTAACGAGTAGGACGTGCGCGGCGGTGAGCGCAGAAGGGTCTGGGCGTGAGCCCGCCTGGAGCCGCCGTCGGTGCAGATCTTGGTGGTAGTTCTCTCGCCAAGAGAGCTCGCGAGTCAGTCGATCCTAAGCTCAAGGAGAAATCTTATGTCGATGTGGCGTGTTTATCTGATAAATAACGCCCTTTGAGCGAAAGGGAATCCGGTTCCTATTCCGGAACCCGGCAGCGGAACCGTTTCAATAATCGTTCACTCGTTTCAACGCGAGAGTTCGACGGGGTAACCCAAAGTGGCCTGAAGACGCCGCCGAGAGGTTCGGGAAGAGTTTTCTTTTCTGCCTGAGCGTTCGAGTTCCATGGAATCCTATAGAAGGGAGATATGGTTCGGAACGCGAAGAGCACCGCATTTGCGGCGGTGTCCGGATACTCTCTGCGGACCTTGAAAATTCAGGTGAGGGATGTACGTGGAGATGTCGCGCCGGTTCGTACCCATATCCGCAGCAGGTCTCCAAGGTGAAGAGCCTCTAGTCGATAGAATAATGTAGGTAAGGGAAGTCGGCAAATTGGATCCGTAACTTCGGAATAAGGATTGGCTCTGAGGACCGGGGTGTGTCGGGTTTGGGAGGGAAGCGGATGCGGCCGGTGCCGGGCCTGGTCGATGCCTCCTCTCGGGGGGGCTGAATCCGGACTCGTGCTCCGGCCTTCCGCGGATCTCCCTAGCCATGGGGCCGTATCGGTTTCGGTCGGTGCGCGCCTTTACGACCGCCGTTCAACGGTCAACTCAGAACTGGCACGGACAAGGGGAATCCGACTGTCTAATTAAAACAAAGCATTGCGATGGCCCTCGCGGGTGTTGACGCAATGTGATTTCTGCCCAGTGCTCTGAATGTCAACGTGAAGAAATTCAAGCAAGCGCGGGTAAACGGCGGGAGTAACTATGACTCTCTTAAGGATTGAGGCATTCCGAGAGGTGGCACTTGAGCTTGCTAAAGTAGCCAAATGCCTCGTCATCTAATTAGTGACGCGCATGAATGGATTAACGAGATTCCCACTGTCCCTATCCACTTTGTTTGATTATTTAAATTGAATTTTTGTTTGAGTTTTATTATTGGATATATTTTGTTTATTTTATATATTGGAATTATAATTTATTTGGGTTGATTTAAATTCTTTAAATTGGAAATATTTTAATAAATTAAATTTTATTTTTGGATTTGAATTATATGATTGGAATTTTTTTTTTGATTGATTTTAATTTTAAATTTTATTTTATTGGATTTAATTTTTGATTGTTTTAATTTCTGATTGTTATAATTTTTGAATTATTTTTATTTGGGTTAACTTAAATTCTGTTTATTGATTAGGAATTTTTATAAATTGGATTTTATTTAATTTTTTGGATTAATTTAAATTATTAATTTATTTTATTTTATTTTGGGCAAATTTCAATTTTGATTATTATTCTGGTTTCATTTAAAATTTGTAAATATTTAATTTAATTTAATTTTTGGATTTAATTTTTGATTGTTTTAATTTTTGATTGTTTTAATTTTTGATTGTTTTAATTTTTGATTGTTTTAATTTTTGATTGTTTTAATTTTTGAATTATTTTTATTTTGGATTAATTGAAATTCTGTTTATTGATTTGGAATTTTTATAAATTGGATTTTATTTTATTTTTTTAGATTTAATTTAAATTATTAATTTTATTTTCTTCATTTTGGCAAATTTAAATTTTGATTATTATTCTGGTCTTATTTAAAATTTGTAAATATTTAATTTAATTTAATTTTTGGATTTAATTTTGATTGTTTTAATTTTTAAATTATTTTAATTTTGGGTTAATTTAAACTCTGTTTATTGATTTGGAATTTTTATAAATTGGATTTTATTTTATTTTTTGGATTGAATTTAAATTATTAATTTATTTTATTTTTATTTTATTTTGGGCAAATTTAAATTTTGATTATTATTCTGGTTTCACTTAAAATTTGTAATTATTTAATTTAATGTAATTTTGGATTTAATTTTTGTTTGTTTTAATTTTTGAATTATTTTATTTTGGGTTAATTTTAATTTCTATTTATTGATTTGGAATTTTTATGAATTGGATTTAATTTTATTTTGAATTGAATTTAAATTATTTATTTATTTTATTTTATTTTATTTTATTTTGGGCAAATTTAAATTTTTATTATTATTCTGGTTTTATTTGGAAATATTTAATTTAATTTAATTTTTGGATTTATTTTGTTTAATTGGAATTTCTATTTATTTTAATTTCTGTATTTTTATATTATTCTCGGTCGTCACCAAGCATAGTGTTGCGGTGCGCGACTGTCGCATGTCGCTCAGCCTACTTGTCTATCGTTTAATATAACTATGTCAGACTCGGAACGTGAAGACTCGGGCGCGGTGTCGGGCGGTAATTTTACCCCCAAGTCCGCACTGAAGAGGACCCCGCCGCAAATGTCTACCGCTGCGGCAAAGCGTCCTATGTCGTCGCCTGTCGAAGGACAGCCAGGCACGTCGCGCGCTCGTATCGAGCGGTCAAGCGCGCGGACCACGGCGGTACAGGCGGCGCACGACGCACGGAGAACAGTGCAGACGCCGGCGCGCCCTCCTACCGGAACTCCGGCAAACGCAACCGCCGAGAAGCAGCCGCTGGGAGCACCCCAAACTGGGGAGCTTAAACTGGCAACTGCCTCCAAATTGGAGCTCCTCGATTGCGTCCGCGGCGCCATAAAAAACATCGTCGCCATAACTTCGGGCCCCGGCTCGAAGTTAAACAAGGCGGATATCGGAGGGGTGTACACCAACGGGCAGGATATCCTTGGCGCCGTGGCAGCAATCGAGCTGAAGCTGGCGGAAGCGGAGAGACGTGCGGATGTGGCGGAGGCCCGACTGGCCTCCTCTTCCCATGGCCAAACGGTGGTAGCTTCGGCAGCAACCCAGGACCAGCCCAGCTTTGCAAACGCATTAAAGATGGGTAAAGGGCAGCTACCGAAACCTATTAAGGCGCAGGGTCCGGTCTTGGCCTTCTATCCCATGGAAGAGGCCGAGACCAACACCTCCGAACTAACTAAGGCCGAATTAAAGAGGTCAGTCGAGCCTCGCGCCATCTCCGTGCAAGTGGAGAAGGTCCGCAAGGTCGGAAACGCCGGCATCATGGTGCAGACGGCCTCGGCGGAGGCGGCGGAACGCCTCAAGAAGGCAGCCCCGGCGTCTCTAAGAGTGGTGGAGCCGAAACGGAAGAAACCTTTGGTGGCTTTCCACAACGTTGACGGGGATCCCTCTTTCGAGGCCCTCGTCGACGAAATGTGGGAGCTTAACCTCAGGGAGGACCCGAACTGGCCGCTACCTGCGGTTCGAGAGGCGATGAGGGGCGCCTTCAAGAGGTCGCGCAGGGGCAGTGCCTACAAAGAGACGACGTGCGTTTTTGAATGCACGCCCGGCATGCGGGAGGCCCTGATAAACTTAGGCACGGTCTACATCGGGTGGCAGCACGTCGAGGTGAGCGACTTCATCCGCGTCACGTGCTGCAACAAGTGCCAGATGTACGGGCACCCGGAGAAGTTCTGCAGGGCCAAGGACCTGACCTGCGGTCGATGCGGGGAGACGGGCCACAGGGCGGACCAGTGCGAGTCACCGGTCGTGTGCTGTGCCACGTGCAAGCGCTTCAAGCGCGAAAGCACGCACAGGACTGCGTCGCGGACCTGCCCGGCCCGTCTTCACGCAGAAGAGCAGCTTATAAATCAGGTCCAATATGGTTAGCACACCTACGCTAAAAGTGGGTCAGATCAACTTAGGTGGCGCAGTGACGGCTACGAGGGAGCTACCCGCCATTGCGGATTCGCTCGGCCTGGATATGATTCTTGTCCAAGAACAATATTCCACGGCCGGCGCTTTCATCCAGTGCGGGGAACACTCCAAAGCGGGCATTTATTTGCGGAACCGCTTCAAGCCGTGTGCCGTCCTGCACCACCTATCGACCGACCACTTCGTGTGCTGCCATTTGGAGGACGCAGACCTGTATGTGATATCGACGTACTTCCAATACAGCGATAGTATCGATATCCACCTGCGGCAGTTGGAGAGAGCCTTAGACCTCCTGAAAGGCAAGGCGGTTCTGGTGTGCGGGGATCTTAACACCCATTCCCCGTTGTGGCACTCTGATACCCGACACTACGTCGGTAGAGGCCACACAGTCACCGACCGCCGAGCCAAGATGGAGGACTTCATCCTTGCTCGGGATCTCGTGGTACACAACACCAGCGGCCAGTTGTACACGTTCAGTACGGTAAACGGTGAGTCGAATATCGACGTAACCCTAAGCTCGCGCGGTGTTCGCATCCGCGAGTGGAGGGTTCACGACGTCTCGTCGAGCGACCACCGTTTAATCACGTTTGACGTTGTACACCAAACCGACAGGCCCTGCGTACGTACCACAGAACCCACCACCCAACGCCGCTATCGAACTCGGAACGCAGACTGGAGAGCGTTCGATACGTTTATACACATACAGGTGAGCAGACTCCCAATGAATCGGCCCGCGGAACATCTGAGCAGAGCCTTCACGCAGCTCATTGAGCGTGCAGCGACTGAATGCCTGGGCACAGTCAAAGCGGCCACCAATGACCGTGGGTACGAGTGGTGGACGCCTGCCCTTGATAGGTTAAGACGGGTTAATATCAAGGCCCGTAGAGTCTGGCAAAGAGCAAGGAGGGTGGAAGGTCAGACCGAGGAAGCGGCCAGGGAAGAATTCCACAAAGCCAGAACTGCCTACAGGCAGGCCATGGCTTCTGCTGAGTTGGAATTCTTCCGGAAACTGGCGGACGCTGGCAACCAGGACCCTTGGGGACTTGCCTATCGGGAGGCGTGCGGCCGCGTGCGACCGCCGGTGAATGTCGTGAACGGGATCGAGTACCTCGGTGCAAACACCAGCAACGTCGACGAGTCCATGACTGCGCTCATGTCGGCTCTCTGCCCGGACGACGATCCCCGAAGCGACACCGCGTATCACCGGCAGGTCAGAGTCGCGGCTGCCCTCATACCGACAGGCACTGACTCCCCTCCTATCGACGAAACCTCGCTTCAACGAATCATTTTATCGCTGCGCAACACAGCTCCTGGGATGGACGGTATCGAGGCGAAGATGTTGAAGCACGTGTGGTGGGCTGCGAAAGCGGAATTCACCCACGTGCTTAACCGATGTGTGGAAGAGGGTGTCTTCCCCTCAGTCTGGAAGGACGGCCGCCTGTTGGTCCTTCCCAAGGGCAACGGGAAACCACCGACTGACCCCAAGGCCTATCGCCCGATCACCCTCTTGCCCGTGCTCGGCAAAGTTTTGGAGCGGGTGATGCTGTGGAGTGTTCCGCAGCTCACTCGCGGGATCTCCCCGAGTCAGCATGGGTTCATGGCGGGCCGGTCGACGACATCCGCCCTAGGCACGATCCTGGACGCAGTGAGGAACTGTAGGGCGAAATATCTGCAGGCCATCTTTTTGGACATATCAGGAGCCTTCGACAACGCGTGGTGGCCCATGATCATGGTTAAGGCGAAACGGGGAGGCTGTCCGCCAAACATCTACCGGATGCTGGCGAGCTACTTCACCGATCGCAGGGTGGCCATGGTCGCGGGCAGCCGCGCGGTGTGGAAGACGTCCACCATGGGGTGCCCTCAGGGCTCTGTGCTCGGCCCCACGCTCTGGAACGTGCTGCTGGACGACTTGCTCCGCTTGCCGGTGCCTGCTGGGGTGCAATTTATGGCGTACGCGGACGACGTGACGGTGTTGGTAGCGGGGGATGCTCGGAGAGAGTTGGAGTGGAAAGGAGCGGCTGTCCTGGGACTGGTGGAAGAATGGGGAGCCAGAAATAGGCTCTCCTTCGCCGCCGCGAAGTCCCAGAGCATGACCCTGAAAGGGAGACTGCAGAGGCCACCCCTGCTAAAGACCAACGCGTCTGGCACGTCGATCCGCATGGTCTCGGAAGCCAAGGTGCTGGGAGTCATCATTGACCCCACCCAATCATTTGCATCCCACGCGGCATCGATAGGCGAAAGGGCGAGCAGGTCGTTCGGGAAAATGTCACGAATTTCGGCTAGCAGGTGGGGAGTGCGGTACAGGGCTCTCAGGGTGCTCTATAGGGGGACGTACGAGGCTACCGTCACCTACGCGGCGCGCATATGGTCCTACAGAGCCTCCGTCCACGTGGTTCGCAGTGTGCTACTGAGAACCCAGCGGCCCTCGTTAGTTCTTCTAACAAAGGCCTACAGGTCCTGTAGCACTGCTGCGCTGCCGGTTCTGGCGGGTGTTCTGCCGGCTGACCTGCTGTTAGCGCGTGCTGGTCAGAGACTGGCTGTCATCGAGGGCGAGCCAAGAGAGGTACATGGGCGGCTCAGGGGGAAGGTCGATGAGGAGACCATTGTTGCGTGGCAGGCCCGTTGGGAGTCAGACGACAAGGGCCGTGACCTGTACAGGTTCTTCCCAGACGTGGGTGAGCGCATGAGAGCGCACTGGGTGGAGCCTGATCACGAGGTGTCGCAACTCCTGACGGGCCACGGGTGTTTTAGGAAGCGTCTGAGCGACATGGGACTGAGTGACACGGCGGCATGTAGTTGCGGCGACCCCGTAGAAAGTAGGGACCATGCTTTGTGGGAGTGTAGTATCTATTCGGAGGGAAGGGGTAAGTTGTTGGACGGCATAGTGAGAGACGGTGAGGGCCCGGTGCATTACACTGACCTGGTTAGTTCTGAAGCCAACTTCAAAATGTTTAAAATATTTGCCCACTATTGGCACAAATTGCGGCGCGCTGAGGAATACACACATTCGATGAGGGACGGGGGGGGCACAGAGCAGTACGGAGCTGGGGAGGAGCAGCCCGGCAATGAAGTCTGTGATGTGATGTGGCATGCCCCAGAAGGGGGAGAGTGTACGGGACAATGTGCGTAGGATTTGTAGAGTCTTGAGTCACCCGAGTGGCTCACTTCTCACAGCTTCGGTCCGTATAACCGCAAGGTTGGTAGGACCATGGGAAGGTGGAGGGAATGTCCCTATCCACTATCTAGCGAAACCACAGCCAAGGGAACGGGCTTGGGAGAATCAGCGGGGAAAGAAGACCCTGTTGAGCTTGACTCTAGTCTGGCATTGTAAGGAGACATGAGAGGTGTAGCATAAGTGGGAGATCGTTCGCGGTCGTCGCTGAAAAACCACTACTTTCATTGTTTCATTACTTACTCGGTTGGGCGGAAGCGGTGCGCGGTCGATTATATCGGCGAGCGCACGGTGTTTCGTTCCAAGCGTGCAGAGTGGCGACGTGGCGGCAACGCTCGTCGCCGTACAACTCCCGCGTGATCCGGTTCGAGGACACTGCCAGGCGGGGAGTTTGACTGGGGCGGTACATCTGTCAAAGAATAACGCAGGTGTCCTAAGGCCAGCTCAGCGAGGACGGAAACCTCGCGTGGAGCAAAAGGGCAAAAGCTGGCTTGATCCAGATGTTCAGTACGCATAGGGACTGCGAAAGCACGGCCTATCGATCCTTTAGTACTAAAGAGTTTTTAGCAAGAGGTGCCAGAAAAGTTACCACAGGGATAACTGGCTTGTGGCAGCCAAGCGTTCATAGCGACGTTGCTTTTTGATCCTTCGATGTCGGCTCTTCCTATCATTGCGAAGCAAAATTCGCCAAGCGTTGGATTGTTCACCCATCAAAAGGGAACGTGAGCTGGGTTTAGACCGTCGTGAGACAGGTTAGTTTTACCCTACTGATGGCTTGTCGTTGCGATAGTAATACTGCTCAGTACGAGAGGAACCGCAGTTTCGGACATTTGGTTCATGCACTCGGCCGAGCGGCCGGTGGTGCGAAGCTACCATCCGCGGGATTATGCCTGAACGCCTCTAAGGCCGAAGCCAGCCTAGCCGAATCCGGCAAGGATATGCTCACTGTGGAGCCCCGAGAGTCGGGAGGCTCTAAACAATGTGACTTTACTAGTTGCGCTTTACTTCGTAAGGCGTGACGTCGAAGCCCATTTGGACCGCGGAGATCGGTGCGTACGGTTTAACACGTGCACCACGGCTCCTTCTGGTTCGGATATAACTCAGTTCGATGTCGGGGCTCGGAATAGTCTGTAGACGACTTACGTTCCTGGCGGGGTGTTGTGCTCGGTAGAGCAGCGTCGTGCTGCGATCTGTTGAGACTCAGCCCTACGCCAGGTGATTCGTCCGAGGACGAGTTTTTTTTTTTTAATTTTTATAGTATTGTTATTCTATGAACATGTAAAACGGCAAGGTCCGATCCTAACTTTACTAACTTTACTAACATTACTAACTTTACTAACTATACTAACATTACTCATTTTAACATTACTAACATTACTACTAACTTTAACATTACTAACTTTACCAACATAACTAACTTTACTAACTTTACTAACATTACTAACTTTACTAACTTTAGGTACTAACTTTACTAACTTTACTAACATTACTAACTTTACTAACTACTAACTTTACTAACTTTACTAACATTACTAACTTTAGGTACTAACTTTACTAACATTACTAACTACGAATATACATTGTACCTGATGATGAACTTCGATTGCATGCAACCTTTAGACTGTTTTGAACGGTCTGCAGTTAGCTCGATTGTATATACTGGTTTTATTTTTTTCTATTCCGTTTATTTTTATACATTTTTTTAAATTTAGCTCTTGTTAGCTTGTTCTTGTAATTTTCAGTACTTTACTTATTTACCTTATAGAACTTCATTAACAACGAAAATTATAATCAAAAAATGTATACCTACTTGTAAATATACAATTCAAATCATTGAGCTAACTACAGACGGTCGAAAACAGTCTAGAGGTATCTCAATTGTTTACTTTATTAATTTAAGAAAGGAAATAACAATCAAGGAATAGAACCTTATTAAAACTATTATTTACAATATTTTGGTAGGTTGAAAACAGTCAAGAGTTAGCTCAACTGAATGAAAGAATGGATGAAAACTCTTTATTATACTTAAATGTACCACAAAACGGCTGAAAATGATACATAAAAATACTGCAAACTAAGACTAAGTATAAATAAATAAATAATAATAAATAATTTCGGACAGTCCACACAGCATAATCCAGCCCAAGCTAAGCAGTTAAGATAGATAAGGGCGACCCTATCGCTAAAAGCGATCTCTTCCAGGCAACCTTTGGATGGACCGGATATAAAAGAACAATATAGACGGTGGTAGTTACATTAGATCTACTTCTCTAGATAGATGGAAAAGAAAAAAATACATACCCAATAAGCTACCAATGTTATAAACTTACATAAACATGTAACTTTATATAGTTAGATAAATAATGTACCACACGTTCATGTGGTAATTCCGGGAAAAATGTATAAAATGTTACCTATGTGTTATTCCAGACTATGATCTATCTCTTTGCCAAATTTCATCCATATCCGTTCAGTAGTTTTTGCATGAAAGAGTAACAAATATCCATCTATCCATCCATACTTACAAACTTTCGCGTTTATAATATTACTAGCAACCCGCCCCGGATTCGCATATTCATTAAAATATGCAAATTTTAATATTTTTGAGATAAGCACATTAATGTAGTAAATACAATATCAATACAATATCGAGCTCGTATTTTTTTACCTGATTATGAGACTAGATGCCGTAAGTTCCACTTTCTTCCCACTCTTTAAACGCAGACAAGTGGCTGATTTGACTTACCTAATTATTATAGCAAACGGAACTGTTGATTGCCCAGAGCTTCTTGAGCAAATAGGACTGCGCACATGCACGCTTGCACCTATCGTAAGGATTAATTATAGGCAGAACGCATTTGTTTATAGAGCTTCTAGCTCGTTTAACTCATTAGTACATGAAAACAGCAATATAGATTTATTCAACACCAGTTCAAGTAAGCTTAAACGCTTGCTTAATGATACATTTTTCGTTTTAGTTTGAGAAATTCTCTTGTTTGTGCTTGTACTTAGTATAAAAAACAATCTATTTTTCTTTTTTAGTTATTGTTATTGCTAGTAAGTCGTCAACTTAACTTCTTTGTTTAAGCAGTTTTACTAATAGGTTTATATTAATAAGTTACTTTTAATATATCTAGTTTTCTGTAAAAATTTTTTAAGTTAAAATTAATACCTATATGTCTACTTTCTGTAAATTCATCTCAAGTCAACAGATCTCAAGTTGCTGCTTTAATTTATTATTAGTGAAAACTTTTAATTGGCCTTAATTTAAAAATTCTTTGTATCTACTCATTGTCTAGCTGTAAGTTTTCCTAAAATTGTAAAAATAAAATAAAATAAATTTGAAGTATGTTTTTTGTTTTAATACAATAATACCTAAATTATGTCACAGTAACAGCTGGTTTCTGGAACGCAGATCATCTTAATAGTTAACTAATCAATGTTCAAATCTCTATTCAAGTGTCATTTGGGTTTCTCGAACATTGATTACGTACTTATATTTTGAAAAACAAAACTCTTGTCAAATAACATAATACGCTAATTAGGCCTGATTCTTTGTTCAAGCTCTTGTCAAATCAATAATTAACTAATCGGCGATTTTGCTCTAATTAGTTGAAATTATTACAACAATTCGCTGTATTTTTCCAAGTTCTAAACCGGGGTATAATACATAAAAAATCAACAGGTTGGTAATCCAAAAGCCATACACTACATAGTATAAACTAGAGTCGCATTCTCTGTCCCTATGTCATTATGTCCCTTTGAACGCTTAAATCTTTAAAACTACGCAACGGATTTTGATGCGGTTTTTTTAATAGATAGAGTGATTCAAGAGGTAGGTTTTTATGTATAATAAAACCGTGCGAAGCCGGGGCGGGTCGCTAGTTTTCAAATAAAATGTAAATGTGACTAACATGATCAAAATCGTGACTTAACTGTTTTGTGACATACCTGTATTTTGTATACTCATGTGATTCACATTTATTGTAAAGCAGAGTTTACATGAAATTGTCATCATTTTTTAAAAGAATAATAGAATTTTTTATGTTATAAAAGAAAACTTAAAGATATACTGAACTGAAAGAATGACAGTCGTAAGATGATCAATGATTAGTTACCTAATTATCATCTAATCAGCGTTCGTACACCCCGATTTGATTTGACCAGTGTGTTAAATTAATCGCTTTATCAACTGATTTACGATTTGAACAACGTTCTAGAAATCGGCTGTTAGTGATGCAAAATGAATTGTGTATTTTAAACGACTTCGAAAAAGGAGGAGGTTCTCATGACGTATGCAAAGAATGATGGCAAGAATTTTCAGCTATCGTGAGTGTACACGTATCGCAAGGGTATCAACCGATAGCTCCTAAAATTTTCCCAAGAGTTTTGTACTTAGATTTTGACCTGACTTGGATATATTTAATTGATACTTTTATGGCTAAAACATAATAATTTATAAGCAAATCGACAAAACTTACTCATCTGAAAGTGAACTATCAGTGCTACTACCTATTGTACTTTTGTTTTCAATTTTACATATTTCAATGTTAATTATTGTATGTGTGTGCTAAATAAATGTTTTACCTATCTAACTACTGTTGTTGTTTGTAAATGAAGCCAAACTCATGTACCTAGGTATAATAATAATTTTTACATAGTAAAAAACAAAGTCGCTTTTTCTGTCCCTATTTCCCTTTGACTGCTTTAATCTTTAAAACTACACAATGGATTTTGATGCGGTTTTTTTAATACATACCTCTAGATAGAGTGATTCAAGAGGAAGGTTTATACTTATAATAAAACCGTCGAAGCCGGGGCGGGTCGCTAGTTAGTTATAAAATAATGACTCAATCAAATTGGAGACAAATATGTTAATACCTAGGCACCTACTAATTCAAATGTTTGGTTCCAATCCAGGGATGTACTGTAGCTATCAAGTCTATCCAATTTCCTCCAATGATGAATCTGTCTACTGTTATAGTTTGTAAATGATGGCATACATAAGTTCGTAGGTATAATATCAATTAGTAGGTAGGTAGAGTATTAAGCATAAAATAATAACACAATTAAATCTAACTAATATTTTAATACTCAGGGGGTATACCTACTCTAGGTACCTTCTCTATCCAACATCCTCCAAGGTAGGTACGAGAAGCTCAGTTGAAGTCCTGCTAAATATGAGATAAAGGCACCATAATGTAATTTACATATTATAAATATGTAAACCTGGTTATTGCCGTAAAAAGTTATTTGCCGATAATGTACATGAAATGCCCTGGAAATAGTTGAATTGACTTAAATCAGTAGTTGCCTATTATAATTGGTTATTTCAATGGGGTCGGTAAATAGAAAAGAAGTTACCTGCATAACAACACATCTTACATCAGACTTTAAAAGTAATATTACGTAGGTTAGAGTAATTCCCGGAGTGTAATTTTGAGAAAAGTTCTAGGTATTTGTTGTACAGAGGCTACTGAAATATTTATTCAATTTGTGTATATACTACAACAAGATAAAGCACTGGGTGGGCAATGGACGCTTGAATATTTGTATCTCGGTCAGAAATCAGTTTTTTTTACATTTCACACATCAAAGTCTAGTTTTTTTATCACTACATAGTATAATATAAAGTTGCTTTCTCTGTCCCTATGTCATTATGTCCCTTTGAACGCTTAAATCTTTAAAACTACGCAACGGATTTTGATGCGGTTTTTTTTAATAGATAGAGTGATTCAAGAGGAAGGTTTATACGTATAATATAAAACCGTGCGAAGTCGGGGCGGGTCGCTAGTTATTAATAAATGAACCTGCTACTAAATTATCGTGAATTAAATACTATGAACGTAATTGTAGGTATATTATGAGTATTAAATGTAGGGTACTAAGGTAAGTTGTTCCGGGACCGATCGTCATAGATGGCCACCTTCTTGAAATTGTTTCCGAGTAGATACACTTACCTTGGGCAAATTGTGCAGTTAGGTAAAAACTATTTTGAGAAGGAGGCCAAGAGGAGGATCCAGCTAGGCTGGGCAGCATTTGAGAAACTACGTCGGGTCTTCTCGACATCCATACCGCAATATTTGAAAACGAAAGTTTTCAACCAGTGCGTCCTACCTAAGAGTGTCCACGACTCACGGTAGGGCTGGTCCACCAGTTCAAAGTCGCTCAGCGAGCTATGGAAAGAGCTATGTGAGGAGTCTCTCTGAAGGATAGGATTCATTATGAATACATCCGACAGAGAACCAAGTTATCGACATAGCTCAAAGAATTAGCAAGCTGAAGTGGCAGTGGGCTGGCCATATCTCGCGAAGAAACGACAACCGTTGGGATAAACGTGTTCTTGAGTGGAGACCGCGACTCGGTAAGGTACTAAGGTAAGGTTTATTAGATAGTCAGATAGTCATTTTATTGGTAAATTTTTTTACAAGTCATTTCACATTATATTTAGTACATATTAACAGATAGGTACCTACTAATAAATGCAGTGTAAAATCAAATATACTTAGACAAAAAGGAAATGCACAAACATTAGTACAACTCAAAAATCTTTATCAACATTCATATTCAGATTCATACCTACTTATTAATTAAAGGTCATTCATATTCAGATTCATTTTAATTCAGCAGTAAATAATTGTTAGCCATTTGTGTTTTCTTTTCTGGAATTAAATACATAGAGTAAACGAGTTCTTGAGTGGAGATCGCGATTCACTAAGCGTAATGTATGACGCCCTTCAGCATGGTGGGATGGCGATCTGCGAAGGACTGCAGACTACCATACTAAAATGTGGCAAAATGAAGACAGGGCGTTATAGCACTTATAGGTCTCATTATATATACCTAGGGTAGGCATAATTATTTCCAGCAGAGCATTGATTTTTGCAATCGAAGAGTTCATAATATGAAAATTAAAAACTTGCTGCAAACCCCTTCTGAGCTTTAAAAAAGTGGTTGAATTTAATTTATCGCTAAAATAAACATATGGCTCCTAACAGCTTCCTAAAAGTATATTCCGTACAATATGTATCTCTCTCTATTCTGTCTACCTTCTGTACCAACCGAACAAAGGAGGTTGGTTTCAATCCTGACCCCTAACCTGAAACTAACCTCTAGAATTGAAACCTCTTTTGTATTGTGCCGCCATTTGCAATAAAGAGAACCTATGGAAATTAAATTATTCTGCCGATGTTCAAAAAATATTTTTTTTTTTCTTCTGTAAATATTATGGAAAAACTGAAAATGCAAAGTTCCTTAGGATTTTAAGACGATTCGAACGATATATTCAGTATCGTTCTTCAAATTTTTGGAACAGGCCATAAGGGATTCTTGCCATTGTTCTTTCATCTAAACAACTTATGTAGTTACGGAGATTACCTATAACAAACATTCACACAGACTTTCCCAATTATTATAATAGTAAGGTAAGACTTGGACCAAAAGTAGAAAGCGCCGGCCAATGAAAAAAAAAATGAAATATTTCGGTAGAACATAACGTCTCGATAATTTTTAGCTATGGCTGCTATGCTGTGCTATTATTATTTAAGTGGTTAAATGAGGTCAAAAATTCGTAATTTTTGATATCGATTTTTGAAAAATCGATATTTCAGTAACTAACCAAATGAGTAATCTACTACCTCTACATAAAAATAAGTCGGGTTTTCCTTCCTGACGCTATAACTCCAGAACGCACGAACCAATTTCCACGGTTTTGCATTCGTTGGAAAGGTCTCGGGCTCCGTGAGGTTTATAGTAATGTATAATAAAACCGTGCGAAGCCGGGGCGGGGCGCTAGTTTTTTATAAGGATATCTATGACTTAAATGAAATGTCCCCTTTTAAGTGCACAATTCATTTATTTCGAGGTACTTTCACTGACCTTATACACAAATCTATCTTATCATAATCCTATCTTCCTTATCTATCTTATCTTCGAGACCTTCCGCCGGAGGCCTAATTGACACTTCTTGGTGTCTTGCAAAGCACATGTACCTACCATACCATCAAGTTTTAGATTATACCCAGAAAATAAGGTCCATACACCACATCGTTATAATTAAAATAGGGGTGATTTACTCTCATTCGGGCATTATTTTTTGAAGGGACCTATCGTTGCTGGTACCTATAGAGTCAGTGTTTTTTCAATTATTTTGTACTATAAATTTTATTAAATTTTTATTAAACCTGTAATAATTAAGTTGTTAAACTTATAAATTGTGCATATATTTACTAAAATATATTTCATATATTTTGGTAATAGTTTAGTAGTAGTTTTTTTAATTAGTTACATAACTTTAATAGCGAAGAAGGGGAAATGAAACATAATTTAGATTAAACATTAGATGAAATTTATTTAGTCCGGTCAATTTAGACATTCGAAGCTACATAAATTCCCCTTCATTTTTCACGATTTTCATCAAAACGGTAAGTTTTATCATAAAAAATATCGAAAAAAATTGTAAATTATCTACAAAAAATGGTTAGGTTCAGTTCGGTTCGGTTCGGTTCGTTAGGTTAGGTTAGGTTAGGTTAGGTTAGTTTAGGTTAGGCTAGGTTCGGTTAGGTTCGGTTAGGTTCGGTTCGGTTCGGTTCGGTTCGTTAGGTTAGGTTAGGTTAGGTTAGGTTAGGTTAGGTTAGGTTAGGTTAGGTTAGGTTAGGTTAGGTTAGGCTAGGTTCGGTTAGGCTAGGTTCGGTTAGGTTCGGTTCGGTTCGGTTCGTTAGGTTAGGTTAGGTTAGGTTAGGTTAGGTTAGGTTAGGTTAGGTTAGGTTAGGTTAGGTTAGGTTAGGTTAGTTTAGGTTAGGTTAGGTTAGGTTAGGTTAGGCTAGGTTCGGTTAGGTTCGGTTCGGTTCGGTTCGGTTCGTTAGGTTAGGTTAGGTTAGGTTAGGTTAGGTTAGGTTAGGTTAGGTTAGGTTAGGTTAGTTTAGGTTAGGTTAGGCTAGGTTCGGTTAGGTTCTTTTAGGTTCGGTTCGGTTCGGTTCGGTTCGTTAGGTTAGGTTAGGTTAGGTTAGGTTAGGTTAGGTTAGGTTAGGTTAGGTTAGGTTAGGTTAGGTTAGTTAGGTAAAGTTAGGTTAGGTTAGGTTCCACGACTGGTGGACTAACCTAACCTAACCTAAATTAACCTAACCTAACCTAACCTAACCTAACCTAACCTAACCTAACCTAACCTAACCTAACCTAACCTAACCTAACCTAACCTAACCTAACCTAACCTAACCTAACCTAACGAACCGAACCGAACCGAACCGAACCTAACCGAACCTAGCCTAACCGAACCGAACCGAACCTAACCATTTTTTGTATATAATTTTATGATTTACAATTTTTGTCGATATATTTTTATGATAAATATTAACGTTTTGATGAAATACATAGCCATAGATATAATTTTTGACCTCATTTAACCACTCAAATAATAATGCTCAAAATACCAATAAAATATCAATACCATTAATGGACTTATTTAAACGAACGTTTTTAATGTAGTCGTTAGTTATTCCTTAATAAATAAATAAACTAGATCCATTACTATCTTAGTAAGTAAGTAAAGTAATATTTATTCAAAGAAAGGTTAACAATTTTATATACTTAAGACTATTGTACAGTTAAAATATTTTAAAATTAAGTATGTCTAATTGTATGTCTATTTGATTGGCTACGGCCCCACACTAGGCTCAGGGCCCGTGTCGTGGATCTTGGAAGAAACATATTGAGTCGACCTGTAAAAAAATGGCGAAAGTAATTTACGCGCTTAAGCAACTTAGACCCATTTCTTTAGATATTCAAATTCAAAATGCTTTATTTCCTTAAGACCTTACAGGACACTTGGACACATAAAGCTCTGAAAGACATATATTACGCATATATTTACTCAATTATGTCTTATGGTATCATTTTATTTGGGAGCTCTACAGATTACGAATGTATACTTAAATTACAAAAGCGTGCCATAAGAGTATTAATGAAAGCGAAATACAGAGAGTCAAAAACCTTCGGATATTAGGATCAGTAGCGGTATTCATAAAAAAAATAATTTGAAAGAATATACAATCGGAGGCGAAAGTAGCAAACGTGCCACGCTGCAGAAAATAATGCTAGAGCCGATTCACCATCGACTGAAAATCGCAAAACGGCTCCCTAAAATAATGGGCCAAAAGCTATATAAACAAGCTCCCGATAGATCTTAAACTTACTAAAAGTGAAATTTTTTGCTTGACAAGACGCTATATACCTCTAGTATTAAAGAGTTTTTAGATAACGACCACAGCAAGTACGAAATAAAATCAACTAAACTAAAACTGATGGGTAACATCACTTAATCTAATAGTAGAGTCCTAATTTTAAGAAATTATATTTTTATTATAATAATAAACCATAGATACATATGTTATAAAATTCTGACGAGTCATAGCCTGATCATTTAATTTTAAGTACCTAAATACTTTTATTTTATGTATGATGTGTGACAATAAATGATCTGAATCTGAATCTGTACTAGCTTTGTTATAAAAGCTTAGGACGATTTTTTTCTCCAATTCGAAAACCACAGTTGTGTACTAAAATGAAGGATTTCAAATAAGTAATACAAAGAAAACAATATAAGGATCCATCGAAAACATAAAAAAAATACAATACGTCGCGTCACAAAATCACTCGATCAATCTCAGTACGAGAGGAACCGCAGTTTCGGACATTTGGTTCATGCACTCGGCCGAGCGGCCGGTGGTGCGAAGCTACCATCCGCGGGATTATGCCTGAACGCCTCTAAGGCCGAAGCCAGCCTAGCCGAATCCGGCAAGGATATGCTCACTGTGGAGCCCCGAGAGTCGGGAGGCTCTAAACAATGTGACTTTACTAGTTGCGCTTTACTTCGTAAGGCGTGACGTCGAAGCCCATTTGGACCGCGGAGATCGGTGCGTACGGTTTAACACGTGCACCACGGCTCCTTCTGGTTCGGATATAACTCAGTTCGATGTCGGGGCTCGGAATAGTCTGTAGACGACTTACGTTCCTGGCGGGGTGTTGTGGTCGGTAGAGCAGCGTCGTGCTGCGATCTGTTGAGACTCAGCCCTACGCCAGGTGATTCGTCCGAGGACGAGTTTTTTTTTTTTAATTTTTATAGTATTGTTATTCTATGAACATGTAAAACGGCAAGGTCCGAGTCTAACTTTACTAACTTAACTAACATTACTAACTTAACTAACTTTACTAACTTTACTAACATTACTAACTTTACTAACTTTAGGTACTAACTTTACTAACTTTACTAACTTTACTAACTACTAACTTTACTAACTTTACTAACTTTACTAACTTTAGGTACTAACTTTACTAACTTTACTAACTTTACTAACTTTACTAACATTACTAACATCACTAACTTTAGGTACTAACTTTACTTACATTACTAACTTTACTAACTACGAATATACATTGTACCTGATGATGAACTTCGATTGCATGCAACCTTTAGACTGTTTTGAACGGTCTGCAGTTAGCTCGATTGTATATACTGGTTTTATTTTTTTCTATTCCGTTTATTTTTATACATTTTTTTAAATTTAGCTCTTGTTAGCTTGTTCTTGTAATTTTCAGTACTTTACTTATTTACCTTATAGAACTTCATTAACATCGAAAATTATAATCAAAAAATGTATACCTACTTGTAAATATACAATTCAAATCATTGAGCTAACTACAGACGGTCGAAAACAGTCTAGAGGTATCTCAATTGTTTACTTTATTAATTTAAGAAAGGAAATAACAATCAAGGAATAGAACCTTATTAAAACTATTATTT
This sequence comes from Eupithecia centaureata, assembly GCA_944547425.1. NCBI lineage: Eukaryota > Metazoa > Arthropoda > Insecta > Lepidoptera > Geometridae > Eupithecia > Eupithecia centaureata. Next base: position 62,404 of record CALYMT010000097.1, read on the forward strand.
ACAATATTTTGGTAGGTTGAAAACAGTCTAGAGTTAGCTCAACTGAATGAAAGAATGGATGAAAACTCTTTATTATACTTAAATGTACCACAAAAAGGCTGAAAATGATACATAAAAATACTGCAAACTAAGACTAAGTATAAATAAATAAATAATAATAAATAATTTCGGACAGTCCACACAGCATAATCCAGCCCAAGCTAAGCAGTTAAGATAGATAAGGGCGACCCTATCGCTAAAAGCGATCTCTTCCAGGCAACCTTTGGATGGACCGGATATAAAAGAACAATATAGACGGTGGTAGTTACATTAGATCTACTTCTCTAGATAGATGGAAAAGAAAAAAATACATACCCAATAAGCTTCCAATGTTATAAACTTATGTACATAAACATGTAACTTTATATAGTTAGATAAATAATGTACCACACGTTCATGTGGTAATTCCGGGAAAAATGTATAAAATGTTACCTATGTGTTATTCCAGACTATGATCTATCTCTTTGCTAAATTTCATCCATATCCGTTCAGTAGTTTTTGCATGAAAGAGTAACAAATATCCATCTATCCATCCATACTTACAAACTTTCGCGTTTATAATATTACTAGCGACCCGCCCCGGATTCGCATATTCATTAAAATATGCAAATTTTAATATTTTTGAGATAAGCACATTAATGTAGTAAATACAATATCAATACAATATCGAGCTCGTATTTTTTTACCTGATTATGAGACTAGATGCCGTAAGTTCCACTTTCTTCCCACTCTTTAAACGCAGACAAGTGGCTGATTTGACTTACCTAATTATTATAGCAAACGGAACTGTTGATTGCCCAGAGCTTCTTGAGCAAATAGGACTGCGCACATGCACGCTTGCACCTATCGTAAGGACTAATTATAGGCAGAACGCATTTGTTTATAGAGCTTCTAGCTCGTTTAACTCATTAGTACATGAAAACAGCAATATAGATTTATTCAACACCAGTTCAAGTAAGCTTAAACGCTTGCTTAATGATACATTTTTCGTTTTAGTTTGAGAAATTCTCTTGTTTGTGCTTGTACTTAGTATAAAAAACAATCTATTTTTCTTTTTTAGTTATTGTTATTGCTAGTAAGTCGTCAACTTAACTTCTTTGTTTAAGCAGTTTTACTAATAGGTTTATATACTTTTAATATATCTAGTTTTCTGTAATTTTTTTTTAAGTTAAAATTAATACCTATATGTCTACTTTCTGTAAATTCATCTCAAGTCAACAGATCTCAAGTTGCTGCTTTAATTTATTATTAGTGAAAACTTTTAATTGGCCTTAATTTAAAAATTCTTTGTATCTACTCATTGTCTAGCTGTAAGTTTTCCTAAAATTGTAAAAATAAAATAAAATAAATTTGAAGTATGTTTTTTGTTTTAATACAATAATACCTAAATTATGTCACAGTAACAGCTGTTTTCTGGAACGCAGATCATCTTAATAGTTAACTAATCAATGTTCAAATCTCTATTCAAGTGTCATTTGGGTTTCTCGAACATTGATTACGTACTTATATTTTGAAAAACAAAACTCTTGTCAAATAACATAATACGCTAATTAGGCCTGATTCTTTGTTCAAGCTCTTGTCAAATCAATAATTAACTAATCGGCGATTTTGCTCTAATTAGTTGAAATTATTACAACAATTTGCTGTATTTTTCCAAGTTCTAAACCGGGGTATAGGTAATACATAAAAAATCAACAGGTTGGTAATCCAAAAGCCATACACTACATAGTATAAACTAGAGTCGCTTTCTCTGTCCCTATGTCATTATGTCCCTTTGAACGCTTAAATCTTTAAAACTACGCAACGGATTTTGATGCAGTTTTTTTTAATAGATAGAGTGATTCAAGAGGAAGGTTTATACGTATAATATAAAACCGTGCAAAGTCGGGGCGGGTCGCTAGTTATTAATAAATGAACCTGCTACTAAATTATCGTGAATTAAATACTATGAACGTAATTGTAGGTATATTATGAGTATTAAATGTAGGGTACTAAGGTAAGTTGTTCCGGGACCGATCGTCATAGATGGCCACCTTCTTGAAATTGTTTCCGAGTAGATACACTTACCTTGGGCAAATTGTGCAGTTAGGTAAAAACTATTTTGAGAAGGAGGCCAAGAGGAGGATCCAGCTAGGCTGGGCAGCATTTGAGAAACTACGTCGGGTCTTCTCGACATCCATACCGCAATATTTGAAAACGAAAGTTTTCAACCAGTGCGTCCTACCTAAGAGTGTCCACGACTCACGGTAGGGCTGGTCCACCAGTTCAAAGTCGCTCAGCGAGCTATGGAAAGAGCTATGTGAGGAGTCTCTCTGAAGGATAGGATTCATTATGAATACATCCGACAGAGAACCAAGTTATCGACATAGCTCAAAGAATTAGCAAGCTGAAGTGGCAGTGGGCTGGCCATATCTCGCGAAGAAACGACAACCGTTGGGATAAACGTGTTCTTGAGTGGAGACCGCGACTCGGTAAGGTACTAAGGTAAGGTTTATTAGATAGTCAGATAGTCATTTTATTGGTAATTTTTTTTACAAGTCATTTCACATTATATTTAGTACATATTAACAGATAGGTACCTACTAATAAATGCAGTGTAAAATCAAATATACTTAGACAAAAAGGAAATGCACAAACATTAGTACAACTCAAAAATCTTTATCAACATTCATATTCAGATTCATACCTACTTATTAATTAAAGGTCATTCATATTCAGATTCATTTTAATTCAGCAGTAAATAATTGTTAGCCATTTGTGTTTTCTTTTCTGGAATTAAATACATAGAGTAAACGAGTTCTTGAGTGGAGATCGCGATTCACTAAGCGTAATGTATGACGCCCTTCAGCATGGTGGGATGGCGATCTGCGAAGGACTGCAGACTACCATACTAAAATGTGGCAAAATGAAGACAGGGCGTTATAGCACTTATAGGTCTCATTATATATACCTAGGGTAGGCATAATTATTTCCAGCAGAGCATTGATTTTTGCAATCGAAGAGTTCATAATATGAAAATTAAAAACTTGCTGCAAACCCCTTCTGAGCTTTAAAAAAGTGGTTGAATTTAATTTATCGCTAAAATAAACATATGGCTCCTAACAGCTTCCTAAAAGTATATTCCGTACAATATGTATCTCTCTCTATTCTGTCTACCTTCTGTACCAACCGAACAAAGGAGGTTGGTTTCAATCCTGACCCCTAACCTGAAACTAACCTCTAGAATTGAAACCTCTTTTGTATTGTGCCGCCATTTGCAATGAAGAGAACCTATGGAAATTAAATTATTCTGCCGATGTTCAAAAAATTTTTTTTTTCTTCTGTAAATATTATGGAAAAACTGAAAATGCAAAGTTCCTTAGGATTTTAAGACGATTCGAACGATATATTCAGTATCGTTCTTCAAATTTTTGGGACAGGCCATAAGGGATTCTTGCCATTGTTCTTTCATCTAAACAACTTATGTAGTTACGGAGATTACCTATAACAAACATTCACACAGACTTTCCCAATTATTATAATAGTAAGGTAAGATAGTAAGTTAAGACTTGGACCAAAAGTAGAAAGCGCCGGCCAATGAAAAAAAAAATGAAATATTTCGGTAGAACATAACGTCTCGATAATTTTTAGCTATGGCTGCTATGCTGTGCTATTATTATTTAAGTGGTTAAATGAGGTCAAAAATTCGTAATTTTTGATATCGATTTTTGAAAAATCGATATTTCAGTAACTAACCAAATGAGTAATCTACTACCTCTACATAAAAATAAGTCGGGTTTTCCTTCCTGACGCTATAACTCCAGAACGCACGAACCAATTTCCACGGTTTTGCATTCGTTGGAAAGGTCTCGGGCTCCGTGAGGTTTATAGTAATGTATAATAAAACCGTGCGAAGCCGGGGCGGGGCGCTAGTTTTTTATAAGGATATCTATGACTTAAATGAAATGTCCCCTTTTAAGTGCACAATTCATTTATTTCGAGGTACTTTCACTGACCTTATACACAAATCTATCTTATCATAATCCTATCTTCCTTATCTATCTTATCTTCGAGACCTTCCGCCGGAGGCCTAATTGACACTTCTTGGTGTCTTGCAAAGCACATGTACCTACCATACCATCAAGTTTTAGATTATACCCAGAAAATAAGGTCCATACACCACATCGTTATAATTAAAATAGGGGTGATTTACTCTCATTCGGGCATTATTTTTTGAAGGGACCTATCGTTGCTGGTACCTATAGAGTCAGTGTTTTTTCAATTATTTTGTACTATAAATTTTATTAAATTTTTATTAAACCTGTAATAATTAAGTTGTTAAACTTATAAATTGTGCATATATTTACTAAAATATATTTCATATATTTTGGTAATAGTTTAGTAGTAGTTTTTTTAATTAGTTACATAACTTTAATAGCGAAGAAGGGGAAATGAAACATAATTTAGATTAAACATTAGATGAAATTTATTTAGTCCGGTCAATTTAGACATTCGAAGCTACATAAATTCCCCTTCATTTTTCACGATTTTCATCAAAACGGTAAGTTTTATCATAAAAAATATCGAAAAAAATTGTAAATTATCTACAAAAAATGGTTAGGTTCAGTTCGGTTCGGTTCGGTTCGTTAGGTTAGGTTAGGTTAGGTTAGGTTAGTTTAGGTTAGGCTAGGTTCGGTTAGGTTCGGTTAGGTTCGGTTCGGTTCGGTTCGGTTCGTTAGGTTAGGTTAGGTTAGGTTAGGTTAGGTTAGGTTAGGTTAGGTTAGGTTAGGTTAGGCTAGGTTCGGTTAGGCTAGGTTCGGTTAGGTTCGGTTCGGTTCGGTTCGGTTCGTTAGGTTAGGTTAGGTTAGGTTAGGTTAGGTTAGGTTAGGTTAGGTTAGGTTAGGTTAGGTTAGGTTAGGTTAGGTTAGTTTAGGTTAGGTTAGGTTAGGTTAGGTTAGGCTAGGTTCGGTTAGGTTCGGTTCGGTTCGGTTCGGTTCGTTAGGTTAGGTTAGGTTAGGTTAGGTTAGGTTAGGTTAGGTTAGGTTAGGTTAGGTTAGGTTAGGTTAGGTTAGTTTAGGTTAGGTTAGGCTAGGTTCGGTTAGGTTCTTTTAGGTTCGGTTCGGTTCGGTTCGGTTCGGTTCGTTAGGTTAGGTTAGGTTAGGTTAGGTTAGGTTAGGTTAGGTTAGGTTAGGTTAGGTTAGGTTAGGTTAGGTTAGGTTAGGTTAGTTAGGTAAAGTTAGGTTAGGTTAGGTTCCACGACTGGTGGACTAACCTAACCTAACCTAAATTAACCTAACCTAACCTAACCTAACCTAACCTAACCTAACCTAACCTAACCTAACCTAACCTAACCTAACCTAACCTAACCTAACCTAACCTAACCTGCGTGGGCATGAATGTATCCCCCTGTAGAATAGAAATAAAAAGCAAACAGACTTTGATTCATTACACGTCAAAGGAACGAGAAAATCCTAGCAGACTTTCGCGGGCTACCCCATCGCGGGTAGACAGTAGGCCCACTAGGAAAAAAAAAAAAAAAAAAAAAAAAAAAACCTAACCTAACCTAACGAACCGAACCGAACCGAACCTAACCGAACCTAGCCTAACCGAACCGAACCGAACCTAACCATTTTTTGTATATAATTTTATGATTTACAATTTTTGTCGATATATTTTTATGATAAATATTAACGTTTTGATGAAATACATAGCCATAGATATAATTTTTGACCTCATTTAACCACTCAAATAATAATGCTCAAAATACCAATAAAATATCAATACCATTAATGGACTTATTTAAACGAACGTTTTTAATGTAGTCGTTAGTTATTCCTTAATAAATAAATAAACTAGATCCATTACTATCTTAGTAAGTAAGTAAAGTAATATTTATTCAAAGAAAGGTTAACAATTTTATATACTTAAGACTATTGTACAGTTAAAATATTTTAAAATTAAGTATGTCTAATTGTATGTCTATTTGATTGGCTACGGCCCCACACTAGGCTCAGGGCCCGTGTCGTGGATCTTGGAAGAAACATATTGAGTCGACCTGTAAAAAAATGGCGAAAGTAATTTACGCGCTTAAGCAACTTAGACCCATTTCTTTAGATATTCAAATTCAAAATGCTTTATTTCCTTAAGACCTTACAGGACACTTGGACACATAAAGCTCTGAAAGACATATATTACGCATATATTTACTCAATTATGTCTTATGGTATCATTTTATTTGGGAGCTCTACAGATTACGAATGTATACTTAAATTACAAAAGCGTGCCATAAGAGTATTAATGAAAGCGAAATACAGAGAGTCAAAAACCTTCGGATATTAGGATCAGTAGCGGTATTCATAAAAAAAATAATTTGAAAGAATATACAATCGGAGGCGAAAGTAGCAAACGTGCCACGCTGCAGAAAATAATGCTAGAGCCGATTCACCATCGACTGAAAATCGCAAAACGGCTCCCTAAAATAATGGGCCAAAAGCTATATAAACAAGCTCCCGATAGATCTTAAACTTACTAAAAGTGAAATTTTTTGCTTGACAAGACGCTATATACCTCTAGTATTAAAGAGTTTTTAGATAACGACCACAGCAAGTACGAAATAAAATCAACTAAACTAAAACTGATGGGTAACATCACTTAATCTAATAGTAGAGTCCTAATTTTAAGAAATTATATTTTTATTATAATAATAAACCATAGATACATATGTTATAAAATTCTGACGAGTCATAGCCTGATCATTTAATTTTAAGTACCTAAATACTTTTATTTTATGTATGATGTGTGACAATAAATGATCTGAATCTGAATCTGTACTAGCTTTGTTATAAAAGCTTAGGACGATTTTTTTCTCCAATTCGAAAACCACAGTTGTGTACTAAAATGAAGGATTTCAAATAAGTAATACAAAGAAAACAATATAAGGATCCATCGAAAACATAAAAAAAATACAATACGTCGCGTCACAAAATCACTCGATCAATCTCAGTACGAGAGGAACCGCAGTTTCGGACATTTGGTTCATGCACTCGGCCGAGCGGCCGGTGGTGCGAAGCTACCATCCGCGGGATTATGCCTGAACGCCTCTAAGGCCGAAGCCAGCCTAGCCGAATCCGGCAAGGATATGCTCACTGTGGAGCCCCGAGAGTCGGGAGGCTCTAAACAATGTGACTTTACTAGTTGCGCTTTACTTCGTAAGGCGTGACGTCGAAGCCCATTTGGACCGCGGAGATCGGTGCGTACGGTTTAACACGTGCACCACGGCTCCTTCTGGTTCGGATATAACTCAGTTCGATGTCGGGGCTCGGAATAGTCTGTAGACGACTTACGTTCCTGGCGGGGTGTTGTGGTCGGTAGAGCAGCGTCGTGCTGCGATCTGTTGAGACTCAGCCCTACGCCAGGTGATTCGTCCGAGGACGAGTTTTTTTTTTTTAATTTTTATAGTATTGTTATTCTATGAACATGTAAAACGGCAAGGTCCGAGTCTAACTTTACTAACTTAACTAACATTACTAACTTAACTAACTTTACTAACTTTACTAACATTACTAACTTTACTAACTTTAGGTACTAACTTTACTAACTTTACTAACTTTACTAACTACTAACTTTACTAACTTTACTAACTTTACTAACTTTAGGTACTAACTTTACTAACTTTACTAACTTTACTAACTTTACTAACATTACTAACATCACTAACTTTAGGTACTAACTTTACTTACATTACTAACTTTACTAACTACGAATATACATTGTACCTGATGATGAACTTCGATTGCATGCAACCTTTAGACTGTTTTGAACGGTCTGCAGTTAGCTCGATTGTATATACTGGTTTTATTTTTTTCTATTCCGTTTATTTTTATACATTTTTTTAAATTTAGCTCTTGTTAGCTTGTTCTTGTAATTTTCAGTACTTTACTTATTTACCTTATAGAACTTCATTAACATCGAAAATTATAATCAAAAAATGTATACCTACTTGTAAATATACAATTCAAATCATTGAGCTAACTACAGACGGTCGAAAACAGTCTAGAGGTATCTCAATTGTTTACTTTATTAATTTAAGAAAGGAAATAACAATCAAGGAATAGAACCTTATTAAAACTATTATTTACAATATTTTGGTAGGTTGAAAACAGTCTAGAGTTAGCTCAACTGAATGAAAGAATGGATGAAAACTCTTTATTATACTTAAATGTACCACAAAAAGGCTGAAAATGATACATAAAAATACTGCAAACTAAGACTAAGTATAAATAAATAAATAATAATAAATAATTTCGGACAGTCCACACAGCATAATCCAGCCCAAGCTAAGCAGTTAAGATAGATAAGGGCGACCCTATCGCTAAAAGCGATCTCTTCCAGGCAACCTTTGGATGGACCGGATATAAAAGAACAATATAGACGGTGGTAGTTACATTAGATCTACTTCTCTAGATAGATGGAAAAGAAAAAAATACATACCCAATAAGCTTCCAATGTTATAAACTTATGTACATAAACATGTAACTTTATATAGTTAGATAAATAATGTACCACACGTTCATGTGGTAATTCCGGGAAAAATGTATAAAATGTTACCTATGTGTTATTCCAGACTATGATCTATCTCTTTGCTAAATTTCATCCATATCCGTTCAGTAGTTTTTGCATGAAAGAGTAACAAATATCCATCTATCCATCCATACTTACAAACTTTCGCGTTTATAATATTACTAGCGACCCGCCCCGGATTCGCATATTCATTAAAATATGCAAATTTTAATATTTTTGAGATAAGCACATTAATGTAGTAAATACAATATCAATACAATATCGAGCTCGTATTTTTTTACCTGATTATGAGACTAGATGCCGTAAGTTCCACTTTCTTCCCACTCTTTAAACGCAGACAAGTGGCTGATTTGACTTACCTAATTATTATAGCAAACGGAACTGTTGATTGCCCAGAGCTTCTTGAGCAAATAGGACTGCGCACATGCACGCTTGCACCTATCGTAAGGACTAATTATAGGCAGAACGCATTTGTTTATAGAGCTTCTAGCTCGTTTAACTCATTAGTACATGAAAACAGCAATATAGATTTATTCAACACCAGTTCAAGTAAGCTTAAACGCTTGCTTAATGATACATTTTTCGTTTTAGTTTGAGAAATTCTCTTGTTTGTGCTTGTACTTAGTATAAAAAACAATCTATTTTTCTTTTTTAGTTATTGTTATTGCTAGTAAGTCGTCAACTTAACTTCTTTGTTTAAGCAGTTTTACTAATAGGTTTATATACTTTTAATATATCTAGTTTTCTGTAATTTTTTTTTAAGTTAAAATTAATACCTATATGTCTACTTTCTGTAAATTCATCTCAAGTCAACAGATCTCAAGTTGCTGCTTTAATTTATTATTAGTGAAAACTTTTAATTGGCCTTAATTTAAAAATTCTTTGTATCTACTCATTGTCTAGCTGTAAGTTTTCCTAAAATTGTAAAAATAAAATAAAATAAATTTGAAGTATGTTTTTTGTTTTAATACAATAATACCTAAATTATGTCACAGTAACAGCTGTTTTCTGGAACGCAGATCATCTTAATAGTTAACTAATCAATGTTCAAATCTCTATTCAAGTGTCATTTGGGTTTCTCGAACATTGATTACGTACTTATATTTTGAAAAACAAAACTCTTGTCAAATAACATAATACGCTAATTAGGCCTGATTCTTTGTTCAAGCTCTTGTCAAATCAATAATTAACTAATCGGCGATTTTGCTCTAATTAGTTGAAATTATTACAACAATTTGCTGTATTTTTCCAAGTTCTAAACCGGGGTATAGGTAATACATAAAAAATCAACAGGTTGGTAATCCAAAAGCCATACACTACATAGTATAAACTAGAGTCGCTTTCTCTGTCCCTATGTCATTATGTCCCTTTGAACGCTTAAATCTTTAAAACTACGCAACGGATTTTGATGCAGTTTTTTTTAATAGATAGAGTGATTCAAGAGGAAGGTTTATACGTATAATATAAAACCGTGCAAAGTCGGGGCGGGTCGCTAGTTATTAATAAATGAACCTGCTACTAAATTATCGTGAATTAAATACTATGAACGTAATTGTAGGTATATTATGAGTATTAAATGTAGGGTACTAAGGTAAGTTGTTCCGGGACCGATCGTCATAGATGGCCACCTTCTTGAAATTGTTTCCGAGTAGATACACTTACCTTGGGCAAATTGTGCAGTTAGGTAAAAACTATTTTGAGAAGGAGGCCAAGAGGAGGATCCAGCTAGGCTGGGCAGCATTTGAGAAACTACGTCGGGTCTTCTCGACATCCATACCGCAATATTTGAAAACGAAAGTTTTCAACCAGTGCGTCCTACCTAAGAGTGTCCACGACTCACGGTAGGGCTGGTCCACCAGTTCAAAGTCGCTCAGCGAGCTATGGAAAGAGCTATGTGAGGAGTCTCTCTGAAGGATAGGATTCATTATGAATACATCCGACAGAGAACCAAGTTATCGACATAGCTCAAAGAATTAGCAAGCTGAAGTGGCAGTGGGCTGGCCATATCTCGCGAAGAAACGACAACCGTTGGGATAAACGTGTTCTTGAGTGGAGACCGCGACTCGGTAAGGTACTAAGGTAAGGTTTATTAGATAGTCAGATAGTCATTTTATTGGTAATTTTTTTTACAAGTCATTTCACATTATATTTAGTACATATTAACAGATAGGTACCTACTAATAAATGCAGTGTAAAATCAAATATACTTAGACAAAAAGGAAATGCACAAACATTAGTACAACTCAAAAATCTTTATCAACATTCATATTCAGATTCATACCTACTTATTAATTAAAGGTCATTCATATTCAGATTCATTTTAATTCAGCAGTAAATAATTGTTAGCCATTTGTGTTTTCTTTTCTGGAATTAAATACATAGAGTAAACGAGTTCTTGAGTGGAGATCGCGATTCACTAAGCGTAATGTATGACGCCCTTCAGCATGGTGGGATGGCGATCTGCGAAGGACTGCAGACTACCATACTAAAATGTGGCAAAATGAAGACAGGGCGTTATAGCACTTATAGGTCTCATTATATATACCTAGGGTAGGCATAATTATTTCCAGCAGAGCATTGATTTTTGCAATCGAAGAGTTCATAATATGAAAATTAAAAACTTGCTGCAAACCCCTTCTGAGCTTTAAAAAAGTGGTTGAATTTAATTTATCGCTAAAATAAACATATGGCTCCTAACAGCTTCCTAAAAGTATATTCCGTACAATATGTATCTCTCTCTATTCTGTCTACCTTCTGTACCAACCGAACAAAGGAGGTTGGTTTCAATCCTGACCCCTAACCTGAAACTAACCTCTAGAATTGAAACCTCTTTTGTATTGTGCCGCCATTTGCAATGAAGAGAACCTATGGAAATTAAATTATTCTGCCGATGTTCAAAAAATTTTTTTTTTCTTCTGTAAATATTATGGAAAAACTGAAAATGCAAAGTTCCTTAGGATTTTAAGACGATTCGAACGATATATTCAGTATCGTTCTTCAAATTTTTGGGACAGGCCATAAGGGATTCTTGCCATTGTTCTTTCATCTAAACAACTTATGTAGTTACGGAGATTACCTATAACAAACATTCACACAGACTTTCCCAATTATTATAATAGTAAGGTAAGATAGTAAGTTAAGACTTGGACCAAAAGTAGAAAGCGCCGGCCAATGAAAAAAAAAATGAAATATTTCGGTAGAACATAACGTCTCGATAATTTTTAGCTATGGCTGCTATGCTGTGCTATTATTATTTAAGTGGTTAAATGAGGTCAAAAATTCGTAATTTTTGATATCGATTTTTGAAAAATCGATATTTCAGTAACTAACCAAATGAGTAATCTACTACCTCTACATAAAAATAAGTCGGGTTTTCCTTCCTGACGCTATAACTCCAGAACGCACGAACCAATTTCCACGGTTTTGCATTCGTTGGAAAGGTCTCGGGCTCCGTGAGGTTTATAGTAATGTATAATAAAACCGTGCGAAGCCGGGGCGGGGCGCTAGTTTTTTATAAGGATATCTATGACTTAAATGAAATGTCCCCTTTTAAGTGCACAATTCATTTATTTCGAGGTACTTTCACTGACCTTATACACAAATCTATCTTATCATAATCCTATCTTCCTTATCTATCTTATCTTCGAGACCTTCCGCCGGAGGCCTAATTGACACTTCTTGGTGTCTTGCAAAGCACATGTACCTACCATACCATCAAGTTTTAGATTATACCCAGAAAATAAGGTCCATACACCACATCGTTATAATTAAAATAGGGGTGATTTACTCTCATTCGGGCATTATTTTTTGAAGGGACCTATCGTTGCTGGTACCTATAGAGTCAGTGTTTTTTCAATTATTTTGTACTATAAATTTTATTAAATTTTTATTAAACCTGTAATAATTAAGTTGTTAAACTTATAAATTGTGCATATATTTACTAAAATATATTTCATATATTTTGGTAATAGTTTAGTAGTAGTTTTTTTAATTAGTTACATAACTTTAATAGCGAAGAAGGGGAAATGAAACATAATTTAGATTAAACATTAGATGAAATTTATTTAGTCCGGTCAATTTAGACATTCGAAGCTACATAAATTCCCCTTCATTTTTCACGATTTTCATCAAAACGGTAAGTTTTATCATAAAAAATATCGAAAAAAATTGTAAATTATCTACAAAAAATGGTTAGGTTCAGTTCGGTTCGGTTCGGTTCGTTAGGTTAGGTTAGGTTAGGTTAGGTTAGTTTAGGTTAGGCTAGGTTCGGTTAGGTTCGGTTAGGTTCGGTTCGGTTCGGTTCGGTTCGTTAGGTTAGGTTAGGTTAGGTTAGGTTAGGTTAGGTTAGGTTAGGTTAGGTTAGGTTAGGTTAGGCTAGGTTCGGTTAGGCTAGGTTCGGTTAGGTTCGGTTCGGTTCGGTTCGGTTCGTTAGGTTAGGTTAGGTTAGGTTAGGTTAGGTTAGGTTAGGTTAGGTTAGGTTAGGTTAGGTTAGGTTAGGTTAGTTTAGGTTAGGTTAGGTTAGGTTAGGTTAGGCTAGGTTCGGTTAGGTTCGGTTCGGTTCGGTTCGGTTCGTTAGGTTAGGTTAGGTTAGGTTAGGTTAGGTTAGGTTAGGTTAGGTTAGGTTAGGTTAGGTTAGGTTAGTTTAGGTTAGGTTAGGCTAGGTTCGGTTAGGTTCTTTTAGGTTCGGTTCGGTTCGGTTCGGTTCGTTAGGTTAGGTTAGGTTAGGTTAGGTTAGGTTAGGTTAGGTTAGGTTAGGTTAGGTTAGGTTAGGTTAGGTTAGGTTAGTTAGGTAAAGTTAGGTTAGGTTAGGTTCCACGACTGGTGGACTAACCTAACCTAACCTAAATTAACCTAACCTAACCTAACCTAACCTAACCTAACCTAACCTAACCTAACCTAACCTAACCTAACCTAACCTAACCTAACCTAACCTAACCTAACCTAACGAACCGAACCGAACCGAACCGAACCTAACCGAACCTAGCCTAACCGAACCGAACCGAACCTAACCATTTTTTGTATATAATTTTATGATTTACAATTTTTGTCGATATATTTTTATGATAAATATTAACGTTTTGATGAAATACATAGCCATAGATATAATTTTTGACCTCATTTAACCACTCAAATAATAATGCTCAAAATACCAATAAAATATCAATACCATTAATGGACTTATTTAAACGAACGTTTTTAATGTAGTCGTTAGTTATTCCTTAATAAATAAATAAACTAGATCCATTACTATCTTAGTAAGTAAGTAAAGTAATATTTATTCAAAGAAAGGTTAACAATTTTATATACTTAAGACTATTGTACAGTTAAAATATTTTAAAATTAAGTATGTCTAATTGTATGTCTATTTGATTGGCTACGGCCCCACACTAGGCTCAGGGCCCGTGTCGTGGATCTTGGAAGAAACATATTGAGTCGACCTGTAAAAAAATGGCGAAAGTAATTTACGCGCTTAAGCAACTTAGACCCATTTCTTTAGATATTCAAATTCAAAATGCTTTATTTCCTTAAGACCTTACAGGACACTTGGACACATAAAGCTCTGAAAGACATATATTACGCATATATTTACTCAATTATGTCTTATGGTATCATTTTATTTGGGAGCTCTACAGATTACGAATGTATACTTAAATTACAAAAGCGTGCCATAAGAGTATTAATGAAAGCGAAATACAGAGAGTCAAAAACCTTCGGATATTAGGATCAGTAGCGGTATTCATAAAAAAAATAATTTGAAAGAATATACAATCGGAGGCGAAAGTAGCAAACGTGCCACGCTGCAGAAAATAATGCTAGAGCCGATTCACCATCGACTGAAAATCGCAAAACGGCTCCCTAAAATAATGGGCCAAAAGCTATATAAACAAGCTCCCGATAGATCTTAAACTTACTAAAAGTGAAATTTTTTGCTTGACAAGACGCTATATACCTCTAGTATTAAAGAGTTTTTAGATAACGACCACAGCAAGTACGAAATAAAATCAACTAAACTAAAACTGATGGGTAACATCACTTAATCTAATAGTAGAGTCCTAATTTTAAGAAATTATATTTTTATTATAATAATAAACCATAGATACATATGTTATAAAATTCTGACGAGTCATAGCCTGATCATTTAATTTTAAGTACCTAAATACTTTTATTTTATGTATGATGTGTGACAATAAATGATCTGAATCTGAATCTGTACTAGCTTTGTTATAAAAGCTTAGGACGATTTTTTTCTCCAATTCGAAAACCACAGTTGTGTACTAAAATGAAGGATTTCAAATAAGTAATACAAAGAAAACAATATAAGGATCCATCGAAAACATAAAAAAAATACAATACGTCGCGTCACAAAATCACTCGATCAATCTCAGTACGAGAGGAACCGCAGTTTCGGACATTTGGTTCATGCACTCGGCCGAGCGGCCGGTGGTGCGAAGCTACCATCCGCGGGATTATGCCTGAACGCCTCTAAGGCCGAAGCCAGCCTAGCCGAATCCGGCAAGGATATGCTCACTGTGGAGCCCCGAGAGTCGGGAGGCTCTAAACAATGTGACTTTACTAGTTGCGCTTTACTTCGTAAGGCGTGACGTCGAAGCCCATTTGGACCGCGGAGATCGGTGCGTACGGTTTAACACGTGCACCACGGCTCCTTCTGGTTCGGATATAACTCAGTTCGATGTCGGGGCTCGGAATAGTCTGTAGACGACTTACGTTCCTGGCGGGGTGTTGTGGTCGGTAGAGCAGCGTCGTGCTGCGATCTGTTGAGACTCAGCCCTACGCCAGGTGATTCGTCCGAGGACGAGTTTTTTTTTTTTAATTTTTATAGTATTGTTATTCTATGAACATGTAAAACGGCAAGGTCCGAGTCTAACTTTACTAACTTAACTAACATTACTAACTTAACTAACTTTACTAACTTTACTAACATTACTAACTTTACTAACTTTAGGTACTAACTTTACTAACTTTACTAACTTTACTAACTACTAACTTTACTAACTTTACTAACTTTACTAACTTTAGGTACTAACTTTACTAACTTTACTAACTTTACTAACTTTACTAACATTACTAACATCACTAACTTTAGGTACTAACTTTACTAACATTACTAACTTTACTAACTACGAATATACATTGTACCTGATGATGAACTTCGATTGCATGCAACCTTTAGACTGTTTTGAACGGTCTGCAGTTAGCTCGATTGTATATACTGGTTTTATTTTTTTCTATTCCGTTTATTTTTATACATTTTTTTAAATTTAGCTCTTGTTAGCTTGTTCTTGTAATTTTCAGTACTTTACTTATTTACCTTATAGAACTTCATTAACATCGAAAATTATAATCAAAAAATGTATACCTACTTGTAAATATACAATTCAAATCATTGAGCTAACTACAGACGGTCGAAAACAGTCTAGAGGTATCTCAATTGTTTACTTTATTAATTTAAGAAAGGAAATAACAATCAAGGAATAGAACCTTATTAAAACTATTATTTACAATATTTTGGTAGGTTGAAAACAGTCTAGAGTTAGCTCAACTGAATGAAAGAATGGATGAAAACTCTTTATTATACTTAAATGTACCACAAAAAGGCTGAAAATGATACATAAAAATACTGCAAACTAAGACTAAGTATAAATAAATAAATAATAATAAATAATTTCGGACAGTCCACACAGCATAATCCAGCCCAAGCTAAGCAGTTAAGATAGATAAGGGCGACCCTATCGCTAAAAGCGATCTCTTCCAGGCAACCTTTGGATGGACCGGATATAAAAGAACAATATAGACGGTGGTAGTTACATTAGATCTACTTCTCTAGATAGATGGAAAAGAAAAAAATACATACCCAATAAGCTTCCAATGTTATAAACTTATGTACATAAACATGTAACTTTATATAGTTAGATAAATAATGTACCACACGTTCATGTGGTAATTCCGGGAAAAATGTATAAAATGTTACCTATGTGTTATTCCAGACTATGATCTATCTCTTTGCCAAATTTCATCCATATCCGTTCAGTAGTTTTTGCATGAAAGAGTAACAAATATCCATCTATCCATCCATACTTACAAACTTTCGCGTTTATAATATTACTAGCGACCCGCCCCGGATTCGCATATTCATTAAAATATGCAAATTTTAATATTTTTGAGATAAGCACATTAATGTAGTAAATACAATATCAATACAATATCGAGCTCGTATTTTTTTACCTGATTATGAGACTAGATGCCGTAAGTTCCACTTTCTTCCCACTCTTTAAACGCAGACAAGTGGCTGATTTGACTTACCTAATTATTATAGCAAACGGAACTGTTGATTGCCCAGAGCTTCTTGAGCAAATAGGACTGCGCACATGCACGCTTGCACCTATCGTAAGGACTAATTATAGGCAGAACGCATTTGTTTATAGAGCTTCTAGCTCGTTTAACTCATTAGTACATGAAAACAGCAATATAGATTTATTCAACACCAGTTCAAGTAAGCTTAAACGCTTGCTTAATGATACATTTTTCGTTTTAGTTTGAGAAATTCTCTTGTTTGTGCTTGTACTTAGTATAAAAAACAATCTATTTTTCTTTTTTAGTTATTGTTATTGCTAGTAAGTCGTCAACTTAACTTCTTTGTTTAAGCAGTTTTACTAATAGGTTTATATACTTTTAATATATCTAGTTTTCTGTAATTTTTTTTTAAGTTAAAATTAATACCTATATGTCTACTTTCTGTAAATTCATCTCAAGTCAACAGATCTCAAGTTGCTGCTTTAATTTATTATTAGTGAAAACTTTTAATTGGCCTTAATTTAAAAATTCTTTGTATCTACTCATTGTCTAGCTGTAAGTTTTCCTAAAATTGTAAAAATAAAATAAAATAAATTTGAAGTATGTTTTTTGTTTTAATACAATAATACCTAAATTATGTCACAGTAACAGCTGTTTTCTGGAACGCAGATCATCTTAATAGTTAACTAATCAATGTTCAAATCTCTATTCAAGTGTCATTTGGGTTTCTCGAACATTGATTACGTACTTATATTTTGAAAAACAAAACTCTTGTCAAATAACATAATACGCTAATTAGGCCTGATTCTTTGTTCAAGCTCTTGTCAAATCAATAATTAACTAATCGGCGATTTTGCTCTAATTAGTTGAAATTATTACAACAATTTGCTGTATTTTTCCAAGTTCTAAACCGGGGTATAGGTAATACATAAAAAATCAACAGGTTGGTAATCCAAAAGCCATACACTACATAGTATAAACTAGAGTCGCTTTCTCTGTCCCTATGTCATTATGTCCCTTTGAACGCTTAAATCTTTAAAACTACGCAACGGATTTTGATGCAGTTTTTTTTAATAGATAGAGTGATTCAAGAGGAAGGTTTATACGTATAATATAAAACCGTGCAAAGTCGGGGCGGGTCGCTAGTTATTAATAAATGAACCTGCTACTAAATTATCGTGAATTAAATACTATGAACGTAATTGTAGGTATATTATGAGTATTAAATGTAGGGTACTAAGGTAAGTTGTTCCGGGACCGATCGTCATAGATGGCCACCTTCTTGAAATTGTTTCCGAGTAGATACACTTACCTTGGGCAAATTGTGCAGTTAGGTAAAAACTATTTTGAGAAGGAGGCCAAGAGGAGGATCCAGCTAGGCTGGGCAGCATTTGAGAAACTACGTCGGGTCTTCTCGACATCCATACCGCAATATTTGAAAACGAAAGTTTTCAACCAGTGCGTCCTACCTAAGAGTGTCCACGACTCACGGTAGGGCTGGTCCACCAGTTCAAAGTCGCTCAGCGAGCTATGGAAAGAGCTATGTGAGGAGTCTCTCTGAAGGATAGGATTCATTATGAATACATCCGACAGAGAACCAAGTTATCGACATAGCTCAAAGAATTAGCAAGCTGAAGTGGCAGTGGGCTGGCCATATCTCGCGAAGAAACGACAACCGTTGGGATAAACGTGTTCTTGAGTGGAGACCGCGACTCGGTAAGGTACTAAGGTAAGGTTTATTAGATAGTCAGATAGTCATTTTATTGGTAATTTTTTTTACAAGTCATTTCACATTATACTTAGTACATATTAACAGATAGGTACCTACTAATAAATGCAGTGTAAAATCAAATATACTTAGACAAAAAGGAAATGCACAAACATTAGTACAACTCAAAAATCTTTATCAACATTCATATTCAGATTCATACCTACTTATTAATTAAAGGTCATTCATATTCAGATTCATTTTAATTCAGCAGTAAATAATTGTTAGCCATTTGTGTTTTCTTTTCTGGAATTAAATACATAGAGTAAACGAGTTCTTGAGTGGAGATCGCGATTCACTAAGCGTAATGTATGACGCCCTTCAGCATGGTGGGATGGCGATCTGCGAAGGACTGCAGACTACCATACTAAAATGTGGCAAAATGAAGACAGGGCGTTATAGCACTTATAGGTCTCATTATATATACCTAGGGTAGGCATAATTATTTCCAGCAGAGCATTGATTTTTGCAATCGAAGAGTTCATAATATGAAAATTAAAAACTTGCTGCAAACCCCTTCTGAGCTTTAAAAAAGTGGTTGAATTTAATTTATCGCTAAAATAAACATATGGCTCCTAACAGCTTCCTAAAAGTATATTCCGTACAATATGTATCTCTCTCTATTCTGTCTACCTTCTGTACCAACCGAACAAAGGAGGTTGGTTTCAATCCTGACCCCTAACCTGAAACTAACCTCTAGAATTGAAACCTCTTTTGTATTGTGCCGCCATTTGCAATGAAGAGAACCTATGGAAATTAAATTATTCTGCCGATGTTCAAAAAATTTTTTTTTCTTCTGTAAATATTATGGAAAAACTGAAAATGCAAAGTTCCTTAGGATTTTAAGACGATTCGAACGATATATTCAGTATCGTTCTTCAAATTTTTGGGACAGGCCATAAGGGATTCTTGCCATTGTTCTTTCATCTAAACAACTTATGTAGTTACGGAGATTACCTATAACAAACATTCACACAGACTTTCCCAATTATTATAATAGTAAGGTAAGATAGTAAGTTAAGACTTGGACCAAAAGTAGAAAGCGCCGGCCAATGAAAAAAAAATGAAATATTTCGGTAGAACATAACGTCTCGATAATTTTTAGCTATGGCTGCTATGCTGTCCTATTATTATTTAAGTGGTTAAATGAGGTCAAAAATTCGTAATTTTTGATATCGATTTTTGAAAAATCGATATTTCAGTAACTAACCAAATGAGTAATCTACTACCTCTACATAAAAATAAGTCGGGTTTTCCTTCCTGACGCTATAACTCCAGAACGCACGAACCAATTTCCACGGTTTTGCATTCGTTGGAAAGGTCTCGGGCTCCGTGAGGTTTATAGTAATGTATAATAAAACCGTGCGAAGCCGGGGCGGGGCGCTAGTTTTTTATAAGGATATCTATGACTTAAATGAAATGTCCCCTTTTAAGTGCACAATTCATTTATTTCGAGGTACTTTCACTGACCTTATACACAAATCTATCTTATCATAATCCTATCTTCCTTATCTATCTTATCTTCGAGACCTTCCGCCGGAGGCCTAATTGACACTTCTTGGTGTCTTGCAAAGCACATGTACCTACCATACCATCAAGTTTTAGATTATACCCAGAAAATAAGGTCCATACACCACATCGTTATAATTAAAATAGGGGTGATTTACTCTCATTCGGGCATTATTTTTTGAAGGGACCTATCGTTGCTGGTACCTATAGAGTCAGTGTTTTTTCAATTATTTTGTACTATAAATTTTATTAAATTGTTATTAAACCTGTAATAATTAAGTTGTTAAACTTATAAATTGTGCATATATTTACTAAAATATATTTCATATATTTTGGTAATAGTTTAGTAGTAGTTTTTTTAATTAGTTACATAACTTTAATAGCGAAGAAGGGGAAATGAAACATAATTTAGATTAAACATTAGATGAAATTTATTTAGTCCGGTCAATTTAGACATTCGAAGCTACATAAATTCCCCTTCATTTTTCACGATTTTCATCAAAACGGTAAGTTTTATCATAAAAAATATCGAAAAAAATTGTAAATTATCTACAAAAAATGGTTAGGTTCAGTTCGGTTCGGTTCGGTTCGTTAGGTTAGGTTAGGTTAGGTTAGGTTAGGTTAGTTTAGGTTAGGCTAGGTTCGGTTAGGTTCGGTTAGGTTCGGTTCGGTTCGGTTCGGTTCGTTAGGTTAGGTTAGGTTAGGTTAGGTTAGGTTAGGTTAGGTTAGGTTAGGTTAGGTTAGGTTAGGTTAGGCTAGGTTCGGTTAGGCTAGGTTCGGTTAGGTTCGGTTCGGTTCGGTTCGGTTCGTTAGGTTAGGTTAGGTTAGGTTAGGTTAGGTTAGGTTAGGTTAGGTTAGGTTAGGTTAGGTTAGGTTAGTTTAGGTTAGGTTAGGTTAGGTTAGGTTAGGCTAGGTTCGGTTAGGTTCGGTTCGGTTCGTTAGGTTAGGTTAGGTTAGGTTAGGTTAGGTTAGGTTAGGTTAGGTTAGGTTAGGTTAGGTTAGGTTAGGTTAGGTTAGGTTAGTTTAGGTTAGGTTAGGCTAGGTTCGGTTAGGTTCTTTTAGGTTCGGTTCGGTTCGGTTCGGTTCGTTAGGTTAGGTTAGGTTAGGTTAGGTTAGGTTAGGTTAGGTTAGGTTAGGTTAGTTAGGTAAAGTTAGGTTAGGTTAGGTTCCACGACTGGTGGACTAACCTAACCTAACCTAAATTAACCTAACCTAACCTAACCTAACCTAACCTAACCTAACCTAACCTAACCTAACCTAACCTAACCTAACCTAACCTAACCTAACCTAACCTAACCTAACGAACCGAACCGAACCGAACCGAACCTAACCGAACCTAGCTTAACCGAACCGAACCGAAACCTAACCATTTTTTGTATATAATTTTATGATTTACAATTTTGTCGATATATTTTTATGATAAATATTAACGTTTTGATGAAATACATAGCCATAGATATAATTTTTGACCTCATTTAACCACTCAAATAATAATGCTCAAAATACCAATAAAATATCAATACCATTAATGGACTTATTTAAACGAACGTTTTTAATGTAGTCGTTAGTTATTCCTTAATAAATAAATAAACTAGATCCATTACTATCTTAGTAAGTAAGTAAAGTAATATTTATTCAAAGAAAGGTTAACAATTTTATATACTTAAGACTATTGTACAGTTAAAATATTTTAAAATTAAGTATGTCTAATTGTATGTCTATTTGATTGGCTACGGCCCCACACTAGGCTCAGGGCCCGTGTCGTGGATCTTGGAAGAAACATATTGAGTCGACCTGTAAAAAAATGGCGAAAGTAATTTACGCGCTTAAGCAACTTAGACCCATTTCTTTAGATATTCAAATTCAAAATGCTTTATTTCCTTAAGACCTTACAGGACACTTGGACACATAAAGCTCTGAAAGACATATATTACGCATATATTTACTCAATTATGTCTTATGGTATCATTTTATTTGGGAGCTCTACAGATTACGAATGTATACTTAAATTACAAAAGCGTGCCATAAGAGTATTAATGAAAGCGAAATACAGAGAGTCAAAAACCTTCGGATATTAGGATCAGTAGCGGTATTCATAAAAAAAATAATTTGAAAGAATATACAATCGGAGGCGAAAGTAGCAAACGTGCCACGCTGCAGAAAATAATGCTAGAGCCGATTCACCATCGACTGAAAATCGCAAAACGGCTCCCTAAAATAATGGGCCAAAAGCTATATAAACAAGCTCCCGATAGATCTTAAACTTACTAAAAGTGAAATTTTTTGCTTGACAAGACGCTATATACCTCTAGTATTAAAGAGTTTTTAGATAACGACCACAGCAAGTACGAAATAAAATCAACTAAACTAAAACTGATGGGTAACATCACTTAATCTAATAGTAGAGTCCTAATTTTAAGAAATTATATTTTTATTATAATAATAAACCATAGATACATATGTTATAAAATTCTGACGAGTCATAGCCTGATCATTTAATTTTAAGTACCTAAATACTTTTATTTTATGTATGATGTGTGACAATAAATGATCTGAATCTGAATCTGTACTAGCTTTGTTATAAAAGCTTAGGACGATTTTTTTCTCCAATTCGAAAACCACAGTTGTGTACTAAAATGAAGGATTTCAAATAAGTAATACAAAGAAAACAATATAAGGATCCATCGAAAACATAAAAAAAATACAATACGTCGCTTCACAAAATCACTCGA